>RJWJ010026819.1:0-22714 GCA_004363605.1 Indri indri
GGTTATTTGCTATATAGGTTTAAATTTAGAGGTGACATAATTTTGTCCTAATATTCTTACACTACTGTCAGTGTATTTGAATTCTGTCTTGTTTTATTTTAGAGCGTAGTCTTAACTTTGTCTTAAATACTACCTTATTTTGAAATGATCTTATGATTGCATTTATATATGTGGAAGTGTAGGACCCTCAGATCGAATGCTTCGTATACAAATTAAATGCTTGGTATCTTAGGAGGTCATCTCTTTTTTCGTATCTACTTTTTCTTCAGAGGACTAAATCCCTGAGCAGGTCTACTGTAGGCTGGGTGCTGGGCAGATACCAGTTTTCTTAACAGAGTTCTTATATTGATTTTATTGATCATAAAATACTATCATCTAAGCCAGTATAATTTTAAAAGAATAAAATACTATTATTCTTAACAAAATATTTTAAAGAAAATTACCCTTAATGAATTGTTGTTTTTGTTTTTTTTAGCAGCTGATGTACCATCAGAAAAAGACCTTAACAAAGTCCTTCAGCTTTTGGAACCTCAAATTTCCTTTTTAGAAGACCTAACTAAAATGGGAGGAGCAATGCGGTCTGTTCTTACTCAGGTTTTGACAAACCAACAAAACTACAAAGATCTTACTTCTGGTGAGTTATATGTTAGAACAGAAGAAATTTATAATTTACTTACATTATTATAATTATAGGAAATTACATATTTTAGAACTTAAAAGTAAAATGTGGATTTTTCGTAGAAAGTTAAAGCTGGAAGTAATTAAGAGAACTTCTTGTTTTATGGATTAGGAAACTGAGCCCCAGAAAAATCAGATGACCTATTTAAAGCCTCATGATTAATTTATGTTGGAGTTGAGACTAGAACCCAGGTCTCCTAACTTTTGGTGTAATATCATCATAATTATACTCTACCTCCCCTTCTTCAAACAAGAATAACCACTTCTGTGTTTTCATTTTTTATATTCTAGACTTTTGGGTTGTATGGCCTAGGATTTTATAATAATATGGAGTTTAAGTTATAAGACTTGGAATCATTGGGTATTTGTATACCTGGTATACTGTTTTTTTGTTTTTTGTTTTTTGTTTTTTTTTTTTTTAGGGAGACCACAGGCTTCAATGTAAAATGAAGGTGTGGTCCCTGGTATATTGTTATACAAAATAATTTCTGCACCTTTAGTTTGCTCAAATTTGTAGCAATAAATATATACATGCATATACAATAAATATATCAGTTATTTTAAAATCTTGTTGTAAGTATTTTAAGCAGTTCTTTTTGCTAGCTCATGAAACAGCATGTTTTGAATACTGAAGTTCATCATATTTCTTTAGAGTGGTGAAATTTTCATGTGTATTGTTTAACATATGTTATTTAGAAATAGTCTTGTCTAATATATTTAGTTCTTCAACAGATATTTATTAAGCACCCACTATGTGTTTGGCTCTGCGCTGGACACAAGACCATGGGGTAGGGAAGGTGACAATCAACCATGTAATCCTGTCTCTGTCTTTATAAAGCTTACGGTCTAGTGAGTGAGGTTACATTAATAAAACTCCCAAACCAAAAAGTTGTATAATTATAAACTGTAGTCAAAGAAAAGGTACAGCGAGTGGTTATAAACGGGAGACTTGATTTCAGTGGCAGGGGAGGTGGCAAAGCTTCATTGAGAAGTGACATTTAAAGTAAATCCTAATGACTGAGAGAAAGTCATTTGGCTGGAGGGTGAGGGGAGTTGGGTAGTAATGGGGGTTAGATTCCAAGTAGAAGATGTTGTTGTCTGCTTCTGGCTTCTGGACTAGCTCTTGTGCCATAAACAACATAAAACTGAACAAAAGATGAGGCCAGCATTTTTAAGCATTGGACAATAGGCAGCACAACACTGAGAGAAAGGCAAAGCATGAGGTGAGCTCCATAATTGTTTTGACTCTCTGCCTGGGGACAGCTTCCTGACTATAGTACAGCATGCTGGCATTGAAGCAGATCGTGGTGGTCCCACTGAGTTAAGGATGCAGAGAGTGCGGTTTAAGACAGCTGAAGCAATGGAATCTGTGTGCTCTTTGGGTAGAACACTGAGATATGCAGGGGCAGACTTTTGAGGGACCCCTGAAAGTGCTTGGTTGAGGACTAAATTACACATGTACAGGATGAGACTACCTGAGGCTACTAGAGAGTGACTGCTGTGTGGTTAAAAGTGAAATAGAGATATCAAGAGAGGTCAAGCAGTGTTGGGGACATTGGAGTTTCACCCCAACCTGATTGGAGAGACCTCCTTGCTAATACTAATACCCCAGGCATGTAGCTGAGACACTAGAAAGCCAATCCTTGGAATAAGGTCTACTTCAGCCTTAACAAAGCCTATGACCCTGACCGTATCTGCAAGAGAGGCAGAGTTTGAAGATGATTTCTGTTGATTTAGAGGGCCTTTTGAGCACCTTAGTTTCTACAGATCTGCCCTTAACAAAGTGTAAAAGCAAGCCTTCATGAGTTCTAGGTGATCAGCCTGTAATTGAACTCGCTTCTATAATAAAAATTCGTACTCTTTAGAGGAAGGTAACAATTCAGAATCTTCTATAATATGTCATTAAGATATTTAGTATATGGGCCGGGCGCGGTGGCTCACACTTGTAATCCTAGCACTCTGGGAGGCTGAGGCGGGAGGACCGCTCGAGGTCAGGAGTTCAAGACCAGCCTGAGCAAGAGCGAGACCCTGTCTCTACTAAAAATAGAAAGAAATTAGCTGGACAACTAAAAATATATAGAAAAAATTAGCCAGGCATGGTGGCGCATGCCTGTAGTCCCAGCTGCTCGGGAGGCTTAGGCAGGAGGATTGCTTGAGCCCAGGAGTTTGAGGTTGCCGTGAGCACTCTAGCTCAGGCAACAGAGCAAGAGTCTGTCTCCAAAAAAAAAAGATATTTAGTATATGATGGTGACTAGTGGGTATGCAGGAAAATAAGAAATTGTATGCTATATTCAAGAAAAAATAAAAGCAAACTAGTCACTAGAAATTGATGTTGAGATGGCCCAGATGTTGGATTTAGCAGGTGAAGACATTAAAGCAACTATTGTGAGATGCTCAAGAAATTAAAGGAAAATATATTCAAGGAATTAAATGAAAATGTGTTAATGAGAAGGAATCTTAGCAAATAAGTGTAATCAAACAGAACCAAAGTGAAATTCTAGAACTGAAAGTTACAGTAAAAGTACAATAACTGAATTAAAAAATTCACTAGATGAATTTAGCAGGAGATTGGAGAGGATAAAGGGTCAGTGAATTTGGAGACACATCAGCAGATTATCCATTCTAGAGAACAGAGAGAAAAATGATTGAGGAAAACACAATAGAGCCTCAGGGACCTATTAGAATGAAATAATCTAAGTTGCATGTTATTGGAGTCCCAAAACATTTGAAGAAATTATGACTGAAGTTTCTCAAATTGGATGAAAAACATTGATTTATAGATCCAAGGTGCTTATTGAGCTTCAAACAAGATAAATACAAAAAAAAAAAAAAAAAAAAGATCACACCTAGACGCCTCCTAGTTTCCAGGCAGAAGGACCGGCATGTAGGAATATTTATGGATGGGATTGAGCTTATTTATTTATTTTTTAATAGGAAACTAAAATGGCTAGTATGGTTGAAGTGAAATGAATATAGGGGGATAGTGACATAAATAAGGCTACCCCTGACTTACAGGTGGAGGGCTTAACAGAGAAAAAAAAAGGCTACCCCATTAGACTAGATACGGATCAGGTAGGTCCTCTTCATGGGCCATGTAAGATTTTATATTAATATCTTATTCTGAATATAGTGGGAAGTAGTGGAAATATTTTAAGCTTAAAAGTGATATATGTGTTTTCTTTTTTCTTTTTTTTGTTTTATTTTTATTCTTTTACCAGTTTTAACCTCAAAGATATGTGTTTTTAAAAAATGTTGTTTTGCCAAGAATAGATTGGAAGGGGTAAGAAAAGCAGCAGCTCAAATGCAGCAGTCTAGGATAAAGATGACGTTACTTGTATTTGAGTTTTGGTGATGAAGCTGGAGAAAAATAAAATTTATACCTGGCTATCCATTATTTTTCTTCAGCCTAGAAAATGGTTCTTTATTCAGAAACTATCAACTGTTGGGAAAGACAACAGGCAGGTTGTTCTTAATCATTATAAAAATGTATATCGTAGGAATGATTTGTGGTAATTTTCTTCTTTTATTTCTACAATTCTTTTTTTTCTCTTTTTTTTCACTTATTCACTCACCCACCCACCCACCCACTCACTTCTCTACAATTCTTTTTAATTCTTATTTCTTAAAATTAAACAACAACAATTGTTAGCTTACTTTTAGTGGTGGAAAATCAAATCAGATTTTGATTCAAAAGTTTGTTGCAGTCTAGCTTCATTTCTACTGTGATTGCACACTCACTGGGCTAGCTATGTTAACTTTCTAAGCCTCAGTTTCTTCACTTACAAAAGTGATTATACATTCATTTTTCTCGGGGTTGTTATGAGGGGTTGATGAAATACATTTGTTAATTAAAAAGTTATTACAGGCTGGGCGTGGTGGCTCACGCCTGTAATCCTAGCACTCTGGGAGGCCGAGGCGGGCGGATCGTTCTGAGCTCAGGAGTTCGAGACCAGCCTGAGCAAGAGCGAGACCCCGTCTCTACCAAAAAATAGAAAGAAATTAATCGGACAACTAAAAATATATAGAAAAAATTAGCCGGGCATTGTGGCGCATGCCTGTAGTCCCAGCTACTCGGGAGGCTGAGGCAGGAGGATCGCTTGAGCCCAGGAGTTTGAGGTTGCTGTGAGCTAGGTTGACGCCACGGCACTCTAGCCCAGGCAACAGAGCAAGACTCCGTCTCAAAAAAAAAAAAAAAAAAAAAAAGTTATTACAAAAATTTCATCTGTCTTTGAGATCAATGCCTGGCTTTTATTATTCAGGAGACATTTAGTAATTTCTTATGTAAGACTCTGAAGTTTCTTTATTCTTTATAAACTAATGGTGGTTGTTTTTAATATGGGACTTTAATTGAGGGAGGGATGTATTTTCGTTTGTTTATGTTGCAGTTTATTTTTTTAAAACCAGCCCAGATAGAGATTGGAAATTACAACAAACAATAACAACAACAACAAAAAAACCCACCAAAACTATTCTGTTTCAATTATTGAGGCTAGCAAAGAACGGAAACACAGAAGAACTTAGCAAATATTAAACTCATTTGTGTATTTGTATAATCAGAGTGATTGAGAGCTTAATTTAAAATGTGTAATCTGCCTAAGAGGTGACATATGCCATGGTGATTTGGCTTTCATTTAGAGAATAATTTTTTCTTAAAGAACTCTGAACTATCAATCTTTCTTTTACTATTATGCTATCCTCCATAGTATATTAAGAAACAAAACAAAAGAAAAAATTGTCAATAATTAATAAGCTGAAGTGCTATAATGAAGGTTCTAGGATTGTTTACAGAACCTAAACTTTTCAATATTTTGGGAATAAATTACTCTCAACTGATACGTCTATAGAAATATACTTTTAATTCTTAAATATATAATAAAAAGCTTAGTAAAACAGGAATTAAAAGTAATTTCATTTGTAATGTTTGAAAATTCCACTCAGGTAGTATCTCCTCTAGGAAGCCTTTTTTTCTCAGCACTGTGCTTTGGGTATGTCTTGTCAAACTAAATGGTGAAGTCTGCTTCATAATTATCATCTATCATATTACCTGTCTGCCTTTCTTTAGCACTAATTTTCAATTTCCTGGAAGGCTGGGATCATTCCTTATTAATCTTCGAACCTCCTGTTCCTTGCATATATATTTCCTTGCATATTTTAGATGCTCAATTAGTTAGTAGATTTCACTATTTTTATAAACATGCTATACATTCTGGTATTATTAATGCCAAACATAAGCAGAAAAATGTTATCTGAAGCTATTTTATATTATTCATTCTAGGGTTTTCCCTCCATTAGAATATTCACCAATTTTATTTATATATATTAGTTAATGAGATGATTGTACGTAGATTTTGAATGGAATGTTTTTTTTTCTGATTTTAAGTTTGTTTTAAATATTAGGTCATGGAGAAAATGCTTGTGCAAAGAAAAGTCATGAAAAGTACCTTATAGCTTTGAAGAGCTCTGGACTTACGTATCCTGAGGATAAGCTTGTATATGGTATGCAGGAGCCATCTGCTGGTACTAGTACTCTGGCAGGTCAAGGTTTGTCTAAATGTTTAATTTGAACAGTAGTAACTTTGCTGTATTAAAGAAGCCCCTCAAAGTTTACTCATTGTTGAAGAAATTTGAGCTAAAACATTGTCATTCTTTGTAAGAAAAGTAGTAAAACTAGTAAAAATTTAGATTGGCCAGAGAATGCATTTTCCTTAAATGGAATTTGGTTAGTTTATTAAGGTTTGGTTCTAACTCATGAAAAATGTAACAGTTGCTATTCAAGAGTAGCCCCAAACTTTACTAACTCAGTATTTAAGTAAACGATGGTTTAAAATTAGAGATTAGAGAAAGAGATCCTTTTGAAACACCGTTTGTAATTACCATATTAAATCTGGGTTTTCCATGGAGATTTCCCATTGAAGTATCAACTTACTAGGTCCAAACTTATTCAAGATAAATGTTGAACTTTGCCAAGATAACTGTCAGAATGAGGTGTCCTACTTCGCTTTTTTGTATCTGTATGTCTAAAAGTAATTTTAAAGTAAAACAATATATGGCAACTATGAAAGGCAACTTTTTTTCTCCCCTCTAAAGGTTTTGCAGGTGCAGCAGGAACATTGGGACAAGTAGATTCTTCAGATGAGGTGAGATTTAAAGTTTAAAAATGTTAAGACTTCTAGCACTGTACAGATTTGTAGGTATTATCTAGTTTAAGTCTCTCCTTCTATAGGCAAGGACACTGAAGCCCATAGTGGCTTCTGAAGGAAGTCTAGATCACACAGTTACTTAGAGAACAAGGACTACAATTAGATTTTTAGTCCTTATTTATAATTCATTTCTCTTTTCACAGTTTAAAAGTGGGAGATAGTGCAAGAGCAGTGTCTCTGTTAGCAAAAAAACGAACAAACAAAATACAGTGGGAGATAGAAAGAGATAGAGATTTCTCTTCAGAAGGTATCCCCAAATTTATCCATATAGTTGTCATATGTACAATGAATTTTTTTAAAAGATTTGTCTAGAATAATTTATTGAAAGAATATGAAATGTAATTATTTTTCTGTCTCATAATAAAGTTATACCTTATATATCAAGGATTATTAAAAGAAAGCAATGTACTGAGAAATAGACCATCAATTTGAAATTTCAATTTTTATAGTCTTTAATAATAATAAATGCTTCTAATAAATCCTTTATTACAGTTCTATATTTTATTACATAATTTATGAGAAAAATCAGTTTGTTATTTATGTTCTTGATGCTTATACAATTTAAATTACATATTTCTAAGAATACATTTAATGATTAAAATCTAAAAAATAAAATTACATTTAAACACACACATCTTTTTTCCTTTGGAAGTCCATTTTGACTTGATAACATAGTATGAACTGAGCCAAATACACTCCTTTTGAAAGGATGGTTTCTGTTATGTAAGTCTTATAATTGATCTAATGCCTTAAAATTTAAATTTTATGGTAGTATATTTCCCCTGTCAAAAGGCTCCCGCAAAGTGTAACATTTTGTGGAGTCTCACTTTGGGCAATTTCAATGTATTTTCATCAGATTGGAGAAGTAGTTCAGTATGCTGCTGAGGAGTTAGACTCTGGAATTAGACTACCTGGATTTGAATTTGGGTTCCTTTACCAATTAGTACTGTCACCTTGGGCAAGTGTCTAAACTTCTCTCTCCATGCCTGAATTTCCTCATCTGTAAAATGGAGATAATAATAGTACTTAATTCATGAGAATATCATTAAGATTGAATAAAATTAATATGTGTAAGCACTTAGACCACTGGTACCTGGCATATTGTAAACATTATATCTATTTTTGCTAAAGAAATAAATTCATTAAAAAAATTTGTGTAAATAGCTTAAAAATTTTTCTTTTTTAACTTTAAGTAGTTACTTTAAGAACAATATTGGTATAATGACAGATGGGGAAAACTTACTAATATTTAAAATAGACTTTCAAAACTGTATAAACATAATTTATTATTTTAACTAAGTGTAAATAATTCCATTTTGAACGTGGGGAAGGGAATGGTGGGAGTAAGAATGCTAATTCTTCATATGCTACCGAAGGAAATAATTGATAATAGATGTGGTTTTAAAGTGCTTATTCTGCACTAAGGGCATTTTGCGGGGAGGCAGAATGGCCTATCAAAAGGCAAGCTCTGGGAAGATTAGGAGTCGAATACAAATGGATGAATGGGTACCCCATTGGCTAAAGTCAGCCAAACAGGATAGGTGCCTTATTTATATCTATTGCCAATAGAAACTTTACAAATTATTGCATAATGATGGTTTAGTGATTATACAACACTTTATTAAAATAATTTAAACATCTTGACTTGATTTAGAATAATCAAAATCTATGGTTTTATGTTTGTATTTATATGGTAGGTTAGAACCTTCATATTATTTTTATCATGCCAAGCATTATGCATAACAACAGACTTGCTAACAATTCTTTACCTTCATGAATTGAATTGATTGCTGGATATGTAAAAAGCTGATTTTCAACACAGATACTTTCTCTTCTGTCTAGTAAAGAAGTGATGGTAATTTTTGTCTTGGCCTAAACTCTTAGCTTTTACATTTCCACTGGAGACTTTAATTGTACATAACTGCATTGCAACAATATCGTATTTTCTGGTTGGATGCTAGAAGGACAGGCTTGTGTGTGTGTGAGTGAGTGAAGGGGAACTTATAAATCTCTTGGAAAAGTAATTTCTAGGGCAGTATCAGGATTTGAAATGTGCTCCTTTCTTCATTACTATTGCTTCTAATCTTGTCCTTTTTAGATCCTCTCTTCTGTTTCTTGCATTCTTTCCTCTTCGATTCTGTGTTTCAGCAACTTCTGTATATAATATGTTTTATGTGATCATTTGGTCCTTAATTGTGATTATGTCTCACTGTGAATATCCTGGTGACCACTTTTTGATGCTGACTTTAAAATTCCTCATTTCAGTCCCTATTCTCATAATATACTATTTTTGTAATAGTAGCTGAGAAGACTCACTTTTAGAGCATGCGATGTATATTTAACCTATATATTTAAAAGTAGTTTAGACTCTTTGACCTTTAAATCATAATTTATAGTTAAACTTTTAGTCTATTTAAAAATACTTTGTATAAGGCTGGGCGTGGTGGCTCATGCCTGTAATCCTAGCACTCTGGGAGGCCGAGGTGGGCGGACTGTTTGAGCTCAGGAGTTCGAGACCAGCCTGAGCAAGAGTGAGACCCCATCTCTACTAAAAATAGAAAGAGATTAATCAGACAACTAAAAACATATAGAAAAAATTAGCTGGGCATGGTGGTGCATGCCTGTAGTCCCAGCTACTCGGGAGGCTGAGGCAGAAGGATTGCTTGAGCCCAGGAGTTTGAGGTTGCTGTGAGCTAGGCTGACGCCACGGCACTCTAGTCCAGGCAACAGAGTGAGACTCTGTCTAAAAAAAAAAAATACTTTGTATAGTTTATATATTTATGACATTTTCTAATAGGATAAAAATGGAGTTACTTGAGCATCTGAAAGCTTGAGGATTTGAAGTGCAGTTGTTTAGCTGCAAGTGAATTGAAGGGATATCGACTTTAATTTTTCTTTAAGAGAAACATTAGAAACATAATTTTGTTTCCTTTTACTATACAGTTAATTCTTCAGGTACTCCCCAAGGAGGCATGATATGTATACTAGAAAGAACGTGAGCTTTACAGTCAGGCAGACCTAAGTTTGAATCTTGGCTGATACTATCCCTATGCTTTTTACCATCTTTTTAAACTTCTGAACGTAAGTTTCCTCATGAAAAACTGGTGATAATTTTAATGTTAGAATTAAATGGTATATATAAAGTCCCTGTCATGGACCAGGTATACATTTGGCTTTTGATAAAATGTTTTCTATCCTAGTGCTTTATGAGTAGAAGGGATTCAAGTATTTGAATTTTGAGCTATTGTAGGTCATTCTATAGAAATTTCTGCTGATCTTTCCAGAGGGAATAGTTTGCTAACACATGGTTTAAAGGCAATGAAGTTTATCTTTAAAATTTAATTAAAAGATTACCTAAGTAATATGCAAATACATTGTAGTTGTTTTGCTGGACAATTCAGGTAAAATAAAAGTCTCCCCTTTATCCTCTCTAACACTAGCCCCTTCTCTGGGTATCTACAGTTAATAGTTTGGATGTCCCTGACAGATCCATTTCTATGTAATTAAATAACTATGTGTTTATGGAACTGTATAGTGTGCATGAGTAAATAAATGTTACACTATTTATGACTTATTTTTATTTATTCTGTAATCTGTTATGTAAATCAATCTTGTATTCTCTTCTTTCCATCTGTTGTGTAGTATTCTGAAATGTTAATACACTAGAGTTTATCTTGTCATTTTCTTAGTTTCTAATTTTTTATTACAAGATGGAATGCTTCCGTTTCTTTTTATGCAGATGTGCAAATATGTCTCTAAGATGTGGAATTGCTAGGTCACAGCATATGTATATCTTAAATTTTAATAGATTATATTTCTTTCTGATTTTAAAAGTCACACATGTACATATTTAAAGTGAAAAGTATAGAAAAGTTTAAAGATAAGACCATTACCCAGGGCCAATCATAGAAAGATTTTAGTGATAAAGTCAGGAAAATTTCTATTTTAATTATGATTGCGATCATAATTTTTATGTAAAATATATATTCATGTATGTTTTGTTGATAAATGTACTACAAAGTCTTTGATTTGTGGTTTTGAACCTATTTTCAAGTCTTGAGTTAGAAATAGAAAAGTCATGTGATATAACAAAAATGAAAACTAGGAGGAGGCATTTCAAAGACTATAAAAATTAACGAATTCTAGAGCTAAAAGGGACCTTAAAGTTCCTCTTGTTTGTCTTATTTATGAATGATGGAGCTGAATTCCATAGAATTAACTGATTGATTCAGGCTGGTGAATACCATCTAGTTAGTGGTGGAATTGAAATTGGATACAAGATTTCTTACCTGCTGGTCTAGTGTTCTTTCTGTAAAGTGGATAGACCACTGTTCTCATTACTATTGCTATGCACCAAATTTGTCCAAAACTTTGTGGCTTAAAATTACCATTTTATTTTGCTCAGAATTTTATGACTCAGGAATTTGGAAGGACAGCTGGGCACTTCTCACTTGGGTTATCTCATGTGGTTGATTTAGTTGTTGGCTGTAGCTACAGTCATCTGAAGGTTAAACTGAGTTGGAGATCTAAGGTGGATCATTCATCGGACTGACAGTTGATTCTGGCTGTCCAGAGGGAGCTCTGCTGGCTGTTGATCAGAGTGCCTACATGTGGTTTTTCCAGCATGGTGGTCTCAAGTTGGACATCTTAAGTAGCGACTGACTTCTCCCAGACTGAGCAGCATAAGAGCAGAAGCCATAGAGCCTTTTCTGAGCTAGCCTTACAAGTTGCATAGTGACACTTACACTGTATCCTATTAGTTATAAGTGAGTAGCAAAATATGTCCAGATTTAGTGGGAGGTGATATAGATCCCACCCCTTTGATGGGAGAAATGTCAAAAGAATTTGTAAACACGTTTTAAAACTTCTACAACCAGGATGTGACATCAGCCATTCTTTTCCCTGGGTGTTTCTCTCTCTCCCTCTCCCTCTCCCTCTCCCTCTCCCCTCTCCCCTCTCCCCTCTCCCCTCTCCCCTCGTTTTATTTTATTTTTTTCTTTTTGGGATGACTAGTGATTATAGCTAAATAACATACCAATAATGGATTACAGATTTTTCTATCCATTTCAGTGGCACTTGTCTCTTGGGAAAAACTATAACTAGTAATAAAATACTGCTATAGCCAGTAACGGCTCTTGTAGGGTTTTAATGAAAATCAAAGTTTTCCTTAAGTATAACAGTTACTATTGTAAATCAAGAGGATAAAAGTTTATATTTAAGGTTTAAGATATTTTAGAGAGTTAATTTTTACCTTTGTAAAGCAAAAGGGAATATATGAAAATTTTCCTATTAATATCATTCATTGCAGCTTAAGGAACAAAATATACTTTTGAATTTAATTAATACTAAAGCTACACAATTGTTACTCTTCTGCTAGTCTCTTCTTGGGGTCGTCTATCCCTGCGGCCCTCAGCCCCCGTCAGTGGCCTGTTAGGGATCAGGCTGCAGAGTTCTACCCCCCAACCCAAGTCCGTGGAAAAATTGTCTTCCATGAAACTTAGGAGTGGGGGTGGAGAGGGGCGCACAGCAGGAGGCGAGCAGACAAGCCAGTGAAGCTGCTCCCCCTCCCCATCGCTCGTGCTCCCGTCACTGCTTAAACCACCCCCCACGCCCACCCCCATGGAAATGAAACTGGTCCCTGGTGCCAAAAAGGTTGAGGACCACTGGTTTCCTCTTTTGTTTTTGTTTGTTTCTTATTTCTTAATGCAAACATTATTTTATTAGGACCCGTGGCCTACATGGGAAAAAAATTCCATTGGGGGCCAGATATCATAAGGAACAAGCAAGTTAATTGAGTTTGTGTGGTTTATTTAGAGAGAAATATAAGAATTTCCACCCACTCACTTAAAAACTGTCATTATTTTACATTTCTATTGTACTTTTATTCTTTTCAAAGCGTTTATATATATATTACTTAAAATGATTAAAAATGCAAGAATTAATAAAGAATGGAATAGATTAGAGAAAATAGATGAAGGGATAAGATGGTCGGAAAGAGTGTGGTAGAGGAAGAATATTTGGATATAGATGTTCTTGAGCAAGTATCTATTTTATGCCATTTAAAAATTTCATTAAGGCTTTTGAAGCCATACTGTACTTTATTTTATTTTTAAAAATTATTTTATTTTATTATTATTATTTTTGGGACTAGAGTCTCTCTCTGTCACCCTGGGTAGAGTGCAGTGGTATCATCATAGCTCACTGCAGCCTCAAACTCCTGGGCTGAAGCAATCCTCTCGCCTCAGCCTCCCAGGTAGCTGGGGCTACAGGTTCCTGCTGGGATGCCTGGCTAATTTTTCTATTTTTAGTAGAGACAGGGTCTCACTCTTACTCAGGCTGGTTTCGAACTCCTGACCTCAAGTGATCCTCCTGCCTTGGCTTCCCAGAGTGCTAGGATTACAGGCGTGAGCCACTGTGCCCAGCCAAAAGTATGATTATTGAAATGAAAAATCAGAGATGCTTTTTATAAATGAATAGATAAAATTAATTTTACTTTTGGAGGTATAAGTTTTAATTTTAATCTGTTATCATAAATTACATTAATGGTGAAGGGTCGGGTGGGGAATCACATAAACTTTTGGTGGGAAAGGCCTTAGAAATATCTAATGTATTTCTTTTCCAGTGTAGGAACTGATTTTACAACATTCCTGACCATTGAGAAGCCTCCAACACTTCCGGTGGTAGGGAGCTTACCTAGTTTATGAGGCAACTTACTCCTTTGTTTGATAGCTCTAATAATTAGGAAGTCCTTCTTAATATTTTGTTAAATATTGTGGCTTTCACACATTTTTTTCTTATTTTGCCTTCTGGAAAGATTTTTATTTCTGTATGATACCTCTTAAAATATTTACCTTTAGTTACTTAATACTCTATTGTACATAGCTCATTCTTTTCATCTGTCTAGTAAATTCATTCCCCTTTAAAATCTGTGTTCTGATTCAGTGCGTAGTGATGGAACATCTTTTGATAAGCATATGGTGTCTTCATTAAGGCCTTGGTTTTTTTGTTAGCCTTTTAGCAGCTGTCCTACACTGCTGGCAGGAACCACAGTGGTCAAATGAAATGCCCAAGTTTCCTCTCCCACCAAATTACAGCTGACAATTTAGAGCTCCCTCTCTGCTTTGTACTTCTCAAGTTGAATTAAAGCAAACAATCTTAGATTATAGTAGCTTACATAAGTCCTTTAAATTTCATCTTACTGTTCTGATCTTTCAAGATCTCCTTTGGATTTTATTTTTATAACCTGATATGTTAAAGATTCCTTCTAGCCTTGTGTATGCTGTATTAACATTCTTCGAGTGTTGTTTTAGCCAGCTGTGAATTTATTTGACTTCTTTATATGGAGCTCACATTTTTTCATCTGCCTAGTAAATTCATCAAAGAAAGAACGGTTAATTTGGGTTGAGAAGCCATCCGTAGATTTTACAGACTGGGGACCCTGATTTTCTTGGACTTTTTTGTCTTGTGTTTTCTTGTTTCTTGTCCAAAAGGATTTGGACCTATGTCTATATTTTGTGCCTGAAACACATGTACCAATGGTGCCCATTTCCCTGCACAGGGACTAGTTGAGGTCTGGAAAGTGTTTTTTTTTTTTTTTTTTTTTTTTGAGACGGGGTCTTGCTCTGTTGCCTGGGCCAGGGTGCAGTGGTGTCAGCCTAGCTTACAGCAATCTCATACTCCTGGGCTCATGCAATCCTCCTGCCTCAGCCAGTAGCTGGGACTAGGCATGCACCACCACGCCTGGCTAATTTTTCTATTTTTTTGTAGAGATGGAGTCTTGCTCTTGCTCAGGCTGGTCTTGAACTCCTGACCTCAAGTGGTTCTCCTACCTCAGCCTCCCAAAGTGCTAGGATTATAGGTGTAAGCCACCTCACCCAGCCAACTCAATTTATTTCCTCTTGTCAGTTGAACATCATCTTCTCCCAGTGTCCTATACTGCTTCCTCATGGATAAATGGGAATAACCTCCCCATCATGAATTTGGTGGGATGAGAAATTGTGGTCATGGTAACTGTTTTGTTTTCATCTTCTTTAATGCCTGAAATTCCCACTGTTGGGAATTATTCCTGTATTTTAAAAGTGTTATTCTTTCTCAAAATAAAAATGTGGGACTTTTAATATATAACACAGTAATCCATTATCTTGAGCAAATTGTGACAATTATTAGTAGTATTGGAAATCAGACTTAAAAACTTCAATTCATATTCATTGTTGATTAAATATAAAATAAATATTAACAAAAGATAAGATTACCTAAAACTTTTATTACTTAGATATGACTCATTGTAAACATCTGTATTCTAATAGATTTTTATATATAGTATATTTTAATAATTTCATGTTATATATACTCCCTTATAACTTGCTTTTCTCACTGATAGTTTTCAACATCAGTAACAAGGATTATATTAACAGATTTTTATTTATGTATATCGTCAGTACTTAAATGGTTTTATACTGCATATGCTATTTTAAATAGCATGCTTTCTCACTTATAATAATAGTTTTTGACATCTATCTGATCACAATTAATATAGGACTCTAGCATTGCTTTTCTTCATATGGTGCAGGTATGGTATTAGGTCATTAAATATGAAATGTCTGATTTTGAATCAAAAGTGTAGTTTATTATATCTCAAACAAGAAGCAGTACAATTAATCAAAGTATGTGCCTAACCTATTGACACAGTCTTGCCATCTTAACAGTAGCTTGTTTATGCCAGCAGCGAAGAAGTCTGGAAAGCGAGTGGTAATGAAATTGTGAAAGGTGTTTTCCACAGTCTGTTGAGAATTGAATATGTTTCCTTGCAAGAAGTGCTCTAAAACCTGGAAGAAGTGGTAGTCAGTTGTTGCAAGGTCTGGTGAATACAGTGGATGACAGAGTTTCTAAGTCCAGCTTCTGTAGTTTGAACAGCGTTGTTTGTGTGACATGGGGTTGAGCGTTGTCTTGCAAGAGGTTTGGCTTGTCTCTATTGACCAATCTCAGTTGCTTCATCGCAAGCGTCCTCATCATTTCGTACATTTGGTTGCAGTAGACATCCGCTGTAATTGCTTGACCAGGTTTCATGAAGCTGTAGTGGATAATACCAGTGCTGGATCACCAAACAGACATGATTAGCTTTTTTTGATGAATATTCAGTTTTGGAGTGTGTTTTGGCACTTCATCTTTATCCAACCGTTGTGCCAAATGCTCTTGATTGTCAAAAAGAATCCATTTTCATGACATGCAACAATATGGTGTAGAAATGGTTTGCCTTTATGTAGTGACAGCAAAGAAAGGCAAGTTTCGAGACGATTTCTCTTCTGATGCTTGTTTAATTCATGAGGAGCCCATCTCTCCAGTTTTTTTTACCTTGCTGATTTGTTTCAAATGGTCCAGTATTATGGAGTGGTAATGTCAAACCTTGCTGCTAATTCACCGGTAGGTTGAGGTGGATTCACTTCCACTACATTTACCTAATCCTCTTCTGTAGGAAGCCAAAAACATTTGTTTTTTGGTGTTATAAATAACATTGTGATAAATAGGTACACACATAGTTCCTATTCACTTGTCTAATTATTTCTTTAGGATAAATTCTTAGCCCTGGAATTTCTCTTCCAAAGATAAATATACTTTAAAGACTTTTGACATGCACGTTGGCAAATCAGCATTTAGGAAAATTATACTGCTATATATTCTCACCATAAATGTACAAAGGTACCCATTTTCCCACCAGTTTAAATGGAGATAATCTCCCTTCCTCGCTGTATTTATAACCATGATGTTAGGCCCAACTCAGTGATCCGTGTTTCCAGACTTTTGTCTTTGTGCCTTTGCTCATGCTGTCTTCTCTTCTTGGAATGACTTTTCCCTCTTTTGCTTTGCTAAGCCTACTTTTCCTTTATGACTATAAGGCCGGGAAATTTGTAGAACTTAATATTGCTATGACTGTCACTTGATCAGGGATAGTCTTTTCATGGGAAGTTTATATTTGAAATTATCCTAGTAATTGTAACCTGGGACATGTCATGTTTTCCCATTTGTCTTTTCTTTCAGATCTAGGAGAACAGTTCATAAGTGACCTTAAGCTCAAATCTCAAATTTCAAAACTCTCTGGGCCCTGTCATGTGATTTAACATTTTTGTGTCTGTTTTCTGTCTTTTAAAGCTTCCAATGTCCTTCTGGTGAATTTTTCCAGGGGCAAAGTGAGAGTGGCAGAGGAGGGAGAGACTGTAGTTTGACTGTAAGTCCTGCTGCCAGGTAGACGGCCATAGAGGCCTAGCACAGGCGAAGGTTAATAGAGAGGGCATATTCAAGTGCTCGGTAAATGCTGAATGGGCTAAGTGGTAGCTCTGGAGAACCTCAGAGAATGGCCCCTGAGGACTGATGCTGAACTCAATAGACTCCTGAAGTAAAGGCTACTATGTTTGGGCCAAGAAAGCTGTACCAGTAATAGAGGTGCAGCATGAAGCTGAGGCTACTTTTCTACTTTGGAGATTTGATGGTCTCTTATTGAGAAAGTATCTGGGAATTTATACTACAGTTCTAACCTGCCACCAACACCATTGTTAGCACAACCGATTAACTATATACCAAAATACTGCTGTACATGTCTTTGTAATACTGGTTGGCTTATATGCATTTGAAAAAGAGGGAAAAGATGTCAGTATAACATGGAAGTTGTTGATTCATTTGCAGTATTCCCTGGTTTAGGAGAGCTGGGATAGTGGGGTAGAGTCAATAACCTTTAGCTAGAGAGGAAAAAACCCTGAACTCTGCTGTGAAGGCTGCAGGAGCCTTTTAGCATTATTTTAAGACAATTAGAAATGAGCACCTGCATCTAGGGCTTCCTCCCCAAGAGGTGCACCCTAGCTTTCTCAGTTTCACGAGTGGCAGCCTCCTTTTTTTGCTTCTCAGCTGGCTAGCTTTCTCACTGTTGTTGTGCAGTGTTGACATCCTCTGAGACAGCTTTAAACTACTCAAGATGTTTGCCTGGGTATGCAAATATATCTCTCCAGGTACCAGTTATTGCTTTTGTTACTTTTCTGGTTACAAACTTGAATAGGTTGTGTGTGGTCTGCCCTTTACCCTTTTTTCCTCATAAGCCTTGTTATTTTAATGTGAGGTTTTTCAGGAATGTGTATATTCACATGTGAGCAGAAATGCTTGCATTTCCTTCTTAGATTTTTTCCTGTGCATATTTTAATTTATTATTATTTTTTAAATCTCAACTCTAGCTTCTAATACGTTGTGCTTATTTTTCAGGATTTGATTTCTTGAACTCATTTTGTCTTAGACACTTCAAAACCTTTCCTCTATTCATTGTTTTAGTCCTCTCCCCTTCTCTCCTGCCTTCCTATGATAATCTCTCCCACTCCCCCTTTTAGCGTTTTTTTGCATTTGATGTTATGTTTATCAGGTTAGGAAAACTTTTATTTGGCATTTAGGAGTGTTTAAGAGTCTTCCATTAGAAGCAAAGATTAAGTTTAAGAGTTCTTGTATTTTAATACTAGGGATATTTCACTATATTTTTAAATCAAAGTTAGCATTAAAAGATATTTTATTATAGCAAATACAAAGTAAAATACATTGATTAATAGTATGTAAGCATGCATATATTATATGTTAACATAATTTTGTAAGCACATTTATATTTATATAAAATGTACACATTTATGAATATGACTATGTATTATGCTAATTTTGTTTTCCTCTAGGATGATCAGGATGGAAGTCAAGGTCTGGGCAAGAGAAAGAGAGTAAAACTAAGTAGTGGCACCAAAGGTATTTATATTGTTTTTTTTTTTCCTTGAATAAAATACTTCTAAAAAGGTTTAATTAATAATACTTGATGGGCTAGCCATATTGACATCACAACTGTTTTGAATGGAGAGTTATGTTATTAAATTTATCTAATGATAGAAAAGTGTTGTTAAGGGGTTGGTTGTGGGGACCTTCAAAATAAGTAAGATCCTTACCATTGGGATTTTGTTCATTGTTTTCATCATAAAATGTCCTTTATCATATTTGAGTCCCCCAAAAAGGAGGTCTTTTCGTTGATTACTTGATTTGGATCCGGTATTTTTGGTGTGAAGTTTTAATTTGGTTTATATCCTTTCATAATCGAAATCATGCAATTTCAAAAGTGGAAAAGGAAAGGCAAGGGAGAGAGACAGACAGAATGGGAATGAATCAATAGCACTTAACACACAGTAAGGGCTCAGTAAGGACTCATACATGCTTGCTTAAAGGAGGAAATAGGTATGCCTATGGTGAGGGAATAGATTACTAATAATAATGATTAATATTTATTGAACCTTTTGTATGTGCTAAACACTTCACATGCATTCATTCAATTCTTAAAATAACTGTATGAAGCAGGTTTTATCATTATTACCATTTTATGAATGGAGAAACGGAGGCATGTTAGAGACCGTAGCTAATGAGAGGTAGATCCTTAATTCAAATCCCAAAGCCTAAGCTTTTAACTGCTTGTTTTCTTGACCCTCACTAAAAGCTTCTTTAGAGTACTTGTGATTAGTGGGCAGCCTGTGCTTTCGATTTTGGCCGTGGATTTCCAAATTTTAACATGGTCTGTTTTCTGGGTTAGTGTAGTTTGTTAGAGGTTAAAATATTATTTTGATGAAAAGAAAATTCTTACTTCTGCTGATTTAGTGTATGTTGTGGAATATCTAGGACTACCTGGAAAGGTTGAACATGAAGCCTCCTTTTCTGTGTCTGTTTTTAGTTACTTATGCTGCTGCATTTAACTCATGGGCTGCTAGCAAAGGTTATGAAATTTTGTCTGCATTCCAGGATGCACACGTGCACACATGTTCTCCTTCTTCCTGGCTCAGCAAAGAACCTATGATGCCTGAAGGAAATTAGAAACCCATATGACGAGCTGGCTCTTTAACTTCCAGAGTTGTCTGTGTATTTACCTGAGTCCTTGTGACACATCTGAGTTGGAACAGATTGTTAGGCACATACTTGTGTTTAACCTTTAGGATGCCTATAAAATATCTGCTATGGTGTAAGAGGCCATTGTTTTCCTCAGCCTGGTCATACACTGACTGAAGGTGCTTTTTATGCAGACTTAAGTTTTATACTTAAATTTTTTTCCCATGTGGGTTTGGATTGAGTGCCTTCTCTTCCTTCCTCTAGTGGTAAGAAGTAGTATAGAAATTTAAGACTTGATCAGTTATCATTTTTGGTTTAAGTTTATACGTGGTAGAAACAGCTTTTTGAATTAGAACTCCAGGTGTTTTCAAAAGTGACTTCCTTTTTTTTTTTTTTTTTTTGAGGCAGTCTTGCTCTGTTGCCCAGGCTAGAGTGCAGTGGCGTCAGCCTAGCTCACAGCAACCTCAGACTCTTGGGCTCAGGTGATCCTCCTGCCTCAACCTCCCGAGTAGCTTGGGACTACAGGCCTGAGCCACCAGGCCTGGCTAATTTTTTTCTATTTTTAGTAAAGATGGGGTCTCGCTCTTGCTCAGGCTGGTCTCGAACTCCTGAGATCAAGCAATCCACCTGCCTCAGCCTTCCAGAGTGCTAGGTTTGCAGGCAGAGCCACCACACCCTGCCTAAAAGTGACTTACTTTCAAATATATCTGAAGTTCAGGGAGTGGTTTAGCTTTTGCAAGAATTTGGTTCAACAGTTGGAAAGTGTACTGAAAATAAAATATGTAATGATTGGCAAGAAGCCAGGCACTGTGCTAAACTCAACACTGCTTATTCTCAAAACCTAAATTTTAAGGATGAAGCAACTGAGACTAAGAGAGTTTTAACTGTATGATCAAGATTATTGAACTAGCGAGTGGCAGAGCTTGAACTCAACTGTCTAATTCAAATCTTTGCCTTAGACATGCATTTACATTGCATAATGATTCTTCTCAAAAATCTCTTTTTACAATTTGACTTAAGGTAATTTAGGCATCGTTAAAACTCTGACAAGATTTAAAGGTAAATAGTCAAACTTAACTGATAGAAATATCCCTAACCAGATTTCGCTAATGTTACACATAAAGCATATAACTTGTGTTTTAAAATCTTAGGAGACTGATATTACCTATTTTAAAAATAAAAATGAAGACATTGCTAGTTGTTTTTTGTCTGTACACAGAAAAATTGAGTTCTGCATAACTGCAGCCATCCTCATTTTAGCTGAAGCCACATTTTTTGGGGGTATTCAGATTGCTTTATTGATTTAAAACATAGTTGATATATCTTTTAAATGCTTGACAATTAATAATAATTATGGTGGCCTCAGGCTTTTCTTTTGGCTAATGTAAGCTTGCAGAGTCATAACTATGAATTCTAAAATTAACGGTACTAGTTTTGTTCAGCTTTGTAAATACGTTAAGCACTTAACCTGTGAGGTTTTTATTTTGGTAGTCTGAAATTTTCAGTCATGTTTGTGTTAAGTGAATTGTGGGAATTAAATTAAGTACAGCAATGTGCTGTGGATTGCATTCTAATGTTTAATTGTAATTTTTATATTTCTGCTACCTAAGACTCTTAGGCCCTATTTTTATTACTTTTTGGCCTCTAATCTGTCAGTGAGTCCCTTTTAACATATTTTACTTAATTTCTTACAAGCTTTGTTTGTTTCTGTTTTTATTGTCATGCCCTGGGAATGATCTATTTCAGGAGGAAGAGATTTCTGTTTTACAAGTAAAAAACTCTGAGACATGAAAAATAATTACTTAATTTCTAATAAAGATATATATATAGTGTAATCGTATTTAGATGTTAACCCCTATTATATATTGCTTATACTAATGGTACCACTGAAGTGGAATTAGGGAATTGGGCAATTCTTTTGTCTCTCTGTAGTTAAAGTCATAATATGTCTAGAATATATAGGATTTTTGGTGCCATTTTTCCCCTTAATTATTAATGAAAAAACTGGGTTAAAGTTCTATCTAATAAGAATTGATTCAAGCCTTAGTAAACTCAGTATGTTTTATAAAAAAATCAAGAGAATGATGACATATTGAGCTTAACTGCTTTATACCCATTACCTGAAGAGATATGATGTGAACATATTATCCAGTAATAGAAGAACTGTGAAACTGGGGTAGAGTTAATTGAAAAAACTCTACAAGGTTACCCTGCAACACGCCTTGAACTGTGATGTAGTTAGGGCTGTACCTGAGTATTTTGACCTGTGTAATAGTGTTTTTTCAAGTCTCTCATGTAAATCTAGCCCCTGCTTAAGCAGTGTTGTTGAGCCAGTCCATTCATAGTTGACACTTGCTGTATCCTCTTGATGTCCTTGTACAGAGCTGACGATTTAGAGCAATAGCTCAAGATCATTTCCTCTGACAAAGATTAATTGAATTTTCTAGTTAATTTGCAGGAAAAACAATTAGAGGAAGTGAGAAAAAGAGCTAAAATATTCAAAATATCTAGTTTATCATATATACCTGTTGAGACTTTCTGTTGACTGAGTATGGCAAGGATGCAGAACTTTGCAAGAGACAGACTAGCCCTCAAGGAGTGGCACTTGTCCTTAGAAATAGGCTTTCTTGGTAGATAATGCCGTTCTCCTTGGAATACCTTTATTCAGAAGGGACATCCATTTCCCCTTTCCTCTGTGCATGCAGAGGGCATCTTGAACCCACCAAAAGTAAGCAGATTAAAACACTCTATACTTTTTCTGGTGTATTCTTACCAGAAAAAAGTAGATACTTCTATATATTAGAGTAAGCAATGTATTAGTAATTTTCTCTAGTGAGGTTAATATCTCATTTATAAAGGCTAATTTTAAAGAAATGGATAAATTATTGAATCCTATAAAGATTTCTGTCCTTTTTTCTATAAATTAAAAATTTATAGGGCCGGGCACGGTGGCTCAC
>RJWJ010026820.1:0-22700 GCA_004363605.1 Indri indri
TTATATATAGCTACATGTTTGTGAGTGTATTTTTTACATTGAGCAGAGTAAAATAATATAGGAAATGTACAAGTGTAGCCAAATCTTCTTTTATTTAAGGATATGCTATTTGAGGTGATTTTTAATACATTTATATAAAGCAATTGTGATCAACTCAGTCACGCTTCCAACAAACATTTGTTTATTACTTGCCAAGCATTGTATTACATACTGGTAAAAGAATGATATTAGACCCAAATCTTACCTACAGGTGCATACAACATAGTGGAAGGAGGGAAACAAACATAAAAATGCCTAAATAAATAAGTTATGATAAAATATTAATAGATATTTATTCACTGTTAGTACTTATCACACATTCACAGATGGTTTAATGTACTCCATTTGTATTTGTCTATTGTAATCATACCCTGCTTAGTTGGGTGATCTTAAAGTAGGTGTTTAAGAAATATTATTTATTAAATAAATAAGTATTAATAAATTACTGAAACAATATCTTTGTATTCAGCAAAGTTGATAAACAGTATTAGGAAATCAAAATAAATAAAGATAGAGTTTTGATTTGTTAATGTGTTCCCAATTTATTAGTAAAAATGGGTTTCTGAGGAATGACACTTAGATTTCTCATGTAAGAATTTTTCTCTGTAATACTAAATTAGTCCCGTAAGCTATGATATAATACGGTATCAGTTGAAAGGAATTATAAGCAGTTTATCTAACATAGTATAAGAAAAAGAAAGCTCCTTACCTGTACCAAAGAAACATAAATGCATTTGACTTATTAACTTAGAATATTTAACATTGGCTGAGAAATAAACAATAAATTCCAAATATTATTCTTCCTATTGCCATAAATATCTATTATTCTACAGCACCCATCCACAATCCATTCTACTGAAATTGTCTCTTCTTAGCCCTCTGATGTTTATCTGGTGTAAAGATTGAAGGTCTCAAAGACTGGCAGAAAGTTAAAAATTATTTGAGGAGTGATGAAATTGTGGCAATGAAAATCTGTGACTTCCCAAGCGACTTAATTAAAGCCACTTTTTTCCCTAAGTGATACAAAGTTATATCAAAAGAGTAGGCTTAAAAATGCCCATGAAATACCAGGGATTGTTAGATTAATTTTATTTTTTCTCATTTACTGACTTGCATACATCAACTAATTTAAATTTCATCTCTTACCAGAAACAAAAAAAAAAAATGACGAGTTTAGGATTTTGAATATACTTTAGTCACAATAAGTAGATTTTGCTGACAGATGAAGAAAAGGAACACATGGAGTTTCTAGAGTTCATTTCAAAAGATAAGGGCCTTGGATCCCCCAAAGTTCTTAATTTGAAACCCAGCTCAACACTTGTGAGCTGCGTAACCATTGGCATATCATTTTACCTTTTTAAGCTTCACTTTCTTAATTTGTATAATTAGGTTACTGTCAGTCCTTCGTAATTTATATCTTATGCTTTGCATATACAAAACATTACACACAGATATATAATGTTTAATCTTTTTTACTTGAAATGTACTTCTTACTACAAGCTCTAAGTGAAAATCTAGCCACATGGCAGTTGAGTACAGTGGCTTAACAACCTGCCAAGTGAGTGGTAGGTAGAGTAGAGGAAATAAGAGTTCTTTATTGAAATCAAACAATGAGCTGATGTCTTCAATGTCAGCCTGTTTATCCTACTAAACTTCTGACAAGTAAGTTAGGACTTGGGTTTCCTGAGCAAATAAGGTGGGAACCCATCCAGGATTCTACCTTTTATCTGTTCTGATATAACTAATTAAATAAAAAGAAATATGGATGTCTGTCTTTGGAAGGGAGAGAAATTTTGAGAAAGTAAAGTTAGAAGATGATGACAACAACAATGAAAGATGAGGGGGAGAAGAGAGGAAAACATGGTAGGGTGAAGTTGAAATGACCTTGAAGGACCAGGGGATCTATGCGGATTTCACTGAAGCTGCTGGGACATAGTTCGGAAGCCAAGGGGATGGGAGAACTGAGTGAGAAAGGTTGGGTTAGTTGGGAGGAATAGAGTACCATTTTTCATCCTGTTATTTCTAGAAGAATTTCAATCCAAGTACCCCTCCCACAGAATAAATAACAAAATCTTTTCTTCCCCTGTGTTTTATGAAAATGGTAGGGGAATGCAGACATTAGGTTTTGTCTGTGTTTGTTTAGCGCTGATTATTCTAATAATCACTGGAAAACGCTACCATGTGACCAAAGGCTTCTTGGAAAACTTAAGTTGCAGAGTATAATGTCGTATCTGAGAATGGCATAAACCACCCTTATCTTGAGCCACATTAAGGGCCTTTGTTTTAAATAGAGAACCTAAGATCATGGGTAAACCCACCAAATGCAAACATACAGAAACGTAAATGTAATAATGTATCAGTTACTCAAACTAGGATATTAAGATAGCAAAGAGGCCTATAATCGGGGGCTTTAGAAAAAGAAGATCACATTGTAATATGAAGTCCACTCCCCTCTCTTCTCCTTTCTTCTGGGAAAGAATATTCTCAGAGTCTGGGCAGTCTCCCTCCGGGTAGATTTGCCTGGGGAGAATTATCATGGCAATATTTATGACCAGAATGATTTGTCTTTGATAGATCACCACAAAATCTCCAGTGCCAGGTAAAAACCAGGAAAATGGAGTTATATTTCCACGTATCTTTGAAAATCAGAATGCACTAAGCCAACCACTATGACCACACTATGTGACTACAGCTCAGTGTACTCTAGTTCCTGCCCCTGTAAGTAATGTGAGAAGTGAGGTCTGTTTCTCATCAGTACCTTTTTTTGTGACTTTCCCTCACAAACAAGAATTTTAATTAATATTGACTTGAAAGTTTTATATTTCATCAGATGTCAGAAATTAATCAATTTACATTTTCTTACAGTTAGGTTTTTGACATTTACAAGATTCTTGCTTTTGTTTTTCTATCATAGTAATTATACTTCATAAATAAACTTGACACCTGCTCTTTTTTCTTCATCTATCAAGGTAAGGTAATTCAAATGAAAACCTGAAGACAAATTTTATATACCTGGCAAGTGTACTCCATAACAGTGCTAGCAACATTGTATTAATTTCCAAATTAAAAAGCCCCCCCTTTGACAAGACGTTCTCTACCCATCATAAATCTTCTGATCTTCACATTAAAAAAATGTTCAAAACAGGGTGATTTGTACCAGCTGTCTTCACTTCCACTCTACCAATTCTCTGCTCAGAACTCTTCGCTACCAAAAAAACTATTCTTTTCGAAGCCTTCATACTTCCATTATACAAATTCTGTGGTCACTTTTTAATTTTCCTTTTCCTCAGCCTCTCAGTAGCATTTTGTATACTAGCTTCCATTTCCCCTACCCAAATCTCTTATGCTTGCTGCTTCTCCTTTGTCCTTCCTCTAGTAAAACATATTTTTAAACTCATTTGTTCATAATTTATAAAATACGATCAGTCAGTAACAACATACTGAATGAAATTAAAAGTAAAGCTAAATAAAAATTAAAATCCATGAGTCCATATTTGTGTCAGTCACAGTTGGCCAGATTACCCAAAACCTCTACCGCAAATCATGCGATAGGGTTCTATATGAGTTCCTAAGACTGGGCATACATAATCCTCCAGCAGGGAGAGGCATCAATTTTGGTGAACAGTAAAGCAATCTCCCACAATATACAAACAAACAAAACATCTACTACAATATTTTTTTTTCTAAAATTTGGCAATAAAAGAAAAAAATATCAAGAATTTCTTTGCCTTTTAGGACAAAAGGTAAATCATCTTCATTTTGGGGGGAAAACTCTATCACAGAAAAATGCCTGCTAGTAAATTTAGAGGGAACATACGTGTTTCAATGACAGACTCAGGCAAGGATTATAAATGAATAGTAAAATTAGTAGCTTAAATTAGTGGGAAACAAATTTTGCTTAGTGCCAAAGTGAGGTCTCACATATCTCTTTGTAAATTCTAAGCAAAACACCACAGCTGTATGTTGGAGAGGTCTAAAGGTTAACGTGATTAATCCTAACAGCACTAATAAAGGGACAACCAATATTACGTGTCCTCCTGCTGTGTTGAAAAATGAAGGGAGATCATCGCCCATGAAATATTTTTGCAAAAAATGTTTAACCTAAATCCAATCAAGCCTTGAGATTTAACTTTTAGTTGATAGGAATAAAGATTTAAAGGAACATGGAATGACACCACAGGGAAGACTGTGTGGAACATTTTACAATAAATCTGGCTAGGTCTTTTGGAAGAGTTAATGTTATTTTTAAAAAATTTAAACTGCAAGAGGATTTTTCTACATTAAAAAAGACAAAGGAGACAATGAGCTGAATATATTACATGAACCTTGATTGGATCCTCATTAGAATTAAACAGCTATAAAAATTATTTTGGAGATGATTCAGATTTTGAATATAGATTTAGTATTAATAATATTATGATATTATTGTTTATTTCTTTTATAATGATACTGAGATTAGGTAGGTAAATATCCTGATTAATAAAAGAGGCACAATAAAGTATTTATGGGTGAGGTTTCATAATGTTTGTAGTAACTTTCAAATGTTTCAAAATAAAAAAATGGCACAATAACTATTGAATTTAGATGGTGCATCTATAGATCCTCAGTATACCATTTTATTACTTTTATGTATGTTTAAACTTTTTCACAATAATAAGTTGAGAACAAATTATAATGGTAATTCGTTATTTCTAATCAATTTTGCTAAGCTTTGAAAATCTTATCTTGTCCAGCGATGGTATAGCAACAGAGCAGTCATGCATATTAATGTCTGGATTATAAATTTCCATAAAAAGTAATTCATCAAAATCTAGCAAAAATTATATTATAAGAATGTTCATTTCCACTTAATTTATACTGTCAAACAATTAGAAATAATTAAGTTATCCATAAATAAAAGGATGTTTGAATCCATCATGATTCAGACATATAATAAATAGGGAAGCAACACATTTGATCAGATATATGTCTCCATTGTCATTCTAGATACAGAAGTTTTTGTATAAATCTATGTATATAATTCTGAGAATGGAAATCTAGAAAGAAGACAGTTCTATTTTTATTTTATTTTATTTTAATTAATTAATTTTATTTTAGGGTACTACAGGGGTACAAACGATTTGATTCTATAATTTGTTTTTGTACTGTGCCCATCCCCCAGATAGTGTGCATTGTACACGTCAGGTGTGAATTTACCCATCCTCTCCCCTCCCACCTGCTTGATTTCCATCGAGTTTTACTTCCATATATGCACATAAATGTTGGTCATTTAGTTCCAGTGTAACAGTGAGTACATGTGGTGTTTGTTTTCCCATTCTTGTGATACTTCACTTAGAATAATGGATGACAGTTCCATCCAGGTTGTTATAAAAGGAATTAGTTCACCATTTGTTCTTATAGCTGAGTAGTACTCCATGGTATACATATACCACATTTTATTATTCCACTCTTGTATTGATGAGCAACTGGGATGTTTCCACATCTTGTGATTGTGAATTATACAGCAATAAATACACAAGTACAAATTTTTTTTGATAAAATGACTTTTTTTTTTCCTTTGGGTAGATAACCAATAGTAGAATTAATGGATCAAATGGTAGGTCTACATTTGGTTGTTTGAGGTATCTCCATACTACGTTTCATAGAGGTTGTACTAGTTTGCAGTCCCATCAACAGTGTATCAATGTTCCTTTCTATTTGCATCCACTCCAGTATCTCTTATTTTGGGAGTTTTTGATAAAAGCCATTCTCAGTGGAGTTAGGTGGTATCTCATTGTGGTTTTGATTTACATTTCCCTGTTGATTAGAGATGTTGAGCATTTTTTTCAGATGTTTGTTGGTCATTAGCTTATCTTCTTTCATTTCTTGTACCCACTTTTTAATGGGATTGCTTGATTTTTTTTCTTGCTGATTTCCTTGAGTTCTTTGTAGATTCTGGTTGTCAGCCCTTTCTCAGATGTACAGCATGCAAATATTTTCTCCCATTATGTAGGTTGTCTATTCACTCTATTGATAGCTACCAGCCAGCATGAGCTAAAATTACTTTCTCTGATGCCTTGATTGGAGGAAGTACAGAGGATTGAGTGTCTGTGTGTAAGAAAGCCAACTTTCCAGTCTCTCATGGCACTCTCCTGTGGGTGTCCCTTTTGAACACCTGAACTTCTGGGGTTCACTGGTTCACCCTCCTTTTCCTATTTAGCCACTGTGCCTGGGCTCATGGAGAGTGGAAGCACCTCCAATACATTTTGTGTCCTGCTGTTCACTGAAGGTACTTAGGTGGTAGAGGGGAAACCCCCTTACCCTTTCACTGGGTTCCAAGTCTCTCTGGGTTTGATCCATGCCACTGACCTCTCCTTTCTTCTTTTTCCTCAGCCCACAGTTTTTAGTGGTGGGGTCCCCAGACATCTCTGTGTCTCTCCCTGTGATCCACACCTAAGCTGCAACTACTTTCTGCTCTCCTCAGTCCAATATTCTACTGTTCCAGCCAGGATGATCCAACAAGCGATGTCTCTAGTCGGCCATCTTGGCTGATCCCATGAACCATTTTAGTCACATAATGCTACCTCCATATATTTGAATTGTCACCTTTCATCTCTTTTCCTCTATTCTGAATATTTAAAAAAAAGTTTTAAAACCTTATATCTTATTAAGTGAAGGTATAACATTTGGATAGTGATCCTTTTATTCTTTGTTCTTAAAAGTTTAGAAATGTGCTATGAGTATGATATTTTAATTTCTTGGAGTGAGGGAAAGGGTGGGAAGATGGTACTACTCAATATATTTTGGATAATAGTCAAGCTTGAACAGTTGTTATCAAAATTTTACCCACTTTTTCCTTGGGTTGGTTCGTGTCCAAAGAGAAAAACTTAAGCCATAAAATACAGTATCCTTACAATTTTAACATTGAATATTTACATAGTTTAACTTACCACTCTATGCTAGTTTAAATGTGGAAATTCTTCTAAAACACCAAATAATTACTGGTTCAGAGTTTTTTATGCTAATATGTCTGTATAGTGCATAAGAGCCAAAGCTGGCAGGTGGTTTACAACTGGCAACCAAGTTGTGTAGAAGTGTTATCACTGTTTCAGACAATAGAAAACATATTTTTCAGATTAATTGGAATATGGAAGTGATATGCTCGGACAACACTAAATAGAAGGAAAGACTCAAGAAATCCTAAAATTCAGTCAAATAAGTGGCCTATCTCTAGCAAACCCTATAGGATGATAAGCTCTGCATTCCTCGGTACCAACTTTGTTTTTTGGTTTATTGGATTTCTTTTTTTTTTCTTCATCTGAAACTTTGTACCTTAAATTTTTGTAGCATATGCATCTTATAAACCACATCATATCTTTTGTGAAATGGCATGAAGTACAGTTGACGAAATATGTTTCCAACTTTAAAAAGTTCAGCTTGCTTTTAGGTGAGCTTTTTACTCTTTACACAACCAAACTAGTGTTTCAAAATTCAATGTATTTTTTAAAACTGCTAAAGTACTTATTGTTGAAATAATTTTTTCTAGAACTGATCATTTTACAGGTGTCTCCATTTGATTTATTCAGCAATAGGGATGGAATTTGGGGGAGGCATAGAAAATATTTATTTTACTATGCAAATAGAACTAGTTTATTACTCAAGTAATTGTATATTTATTTTCAATTTTTAAAGGGATTTTAGTAATTTTTTTCACTTAAGAATTTATTTAGCAATATCTTCACAGAAAGAGGAACAAAATAAAACATACCACAAATATATTAATTTGAATTTCACCAAACCATGCTTATCTCTTTGCAAAATGACTTACTTGAAGAGCAATTCACCCAAAATAATGTACAAATAAATATTCTGGTTGTAGTATAGTTAGTGGGGAATTCTATTAAATAAAATAAGCCAGAAGATGTTGTTTTATAATAAGTTTTTCTTTGTTACTGGACGTTTCCAAATCAGAGTATCAGAAACATGATCCTCTGCACTTATTTTTTTCATTTTTCTTCCATAGACATATTTCAGTTAATATGTGAATTTTCAAGATGCCCCAGAACGAGACAGATCAATGTTCAAACACTTTTTGCTACAGATTTAATATCCAATTCAATTGATCTTTTGTTTTCATGGTCGAAGTGTTTGTCTCCATACAACCTTCCACCTTTGAAAAACTGGCATTAAATCTTTAAACAGAGCTAAATACTTTTTTTGGAGTCAAGCTACTCTCAAAAAATCTGGACAGTGTCGCCAAGGAGGTATTATTGCTGAGTCTTTAATGTTTGAAAATAATCTTCATAATATGAAACATTTAAAAAGTCATCATTCAATACTGCTTTTTGAATAATTTCACAGATATGCAATAACAATTCTTCAGAGAATGGTCTCTATGGAGTTAAGGCTCAGAATTCTCAGGACATGGTGCTATCCAACTGTTGGTATCTCTGAGAAAATGAGATGAGGCTGCTTCTCACAGTACCAAAATAAGTTCAAGGCTGGATTCTATTTGCTCTTGCCAGGGCAACACTAAGAGGAACAGCAAGTAGACAGAAGAAAGCCCTTTCTCTCCTCTTTATGCTTTCGTTTTTCAAGAGACTTATTTTGGCAAAACCAAATGGAAGGTCAGAGCTCCAGTGTTACAGAGCAGATAGAGACAATGTGAAATAATCGACCTAGACCATTCCCCTGTTATTCAACATCTGTAGACATTCTGACAAGCATATTCAAACTTCCGTCTGATAACTACTTCATGCTTCTCTCTGACAAGACGTGATGATCCTCTGACAAATGAACTGTCATCCTCAGAAAGTATCAAAGTATCCATCTCTGCATGACACTAATTCTTCTAATTTAATCATTAACCCAATAGATTTCTTTAAGAGGTCTAAAAATGTAGAAGAATATTGCCAAGGAAGTATTGTTAGTGAGTCATTAATGTCTTTTTAAACCTCTATAATATGAAAAATTTTAAAAATCATTATTAAATCTATTATTAGACTATTGGCTGGGTGCCACCATCCCTCACATTAAACCCATATTATAGCTTAACAGCTCAATGGAGCTGTGGTGAACCACTGGACACACAGACCCATGCCTAGTAACCATTTATCTAGCTACCTATCTGTCTACTCTACCTTCTCTTACTCTCTCCCTCCATTGATTTCTCAATTTTCAACTTTTTCACTCTCTCGCTCTCCTTTATTTTAGAAAATCTTAGGTACTTTGGGAACTGATAGAAACAAGTTGAGGGGAGAAACAGGGATGTGGTCCATGTCTGTAACAGCTAAAAAATAAAAATAAGTTAACAAAATCTATAGACTTTGTTAGAAATATTAGATATCACATCAGGAATTCAGCAACTAATTCCCTGGCATTTTAGTTATCTTGTAGGTTTTTTACTTTTATCATTTTCTTAATAAAAATATATTAAATTATCATTTACTTCTTCGATTATCGGGCAGGGTGCATTTGATGATGGTATTAGAGTTACAAAGGTAAAACAGGAAAAATTTTATAACTAACATCACAGTCTAAGTTTTTGCTTATTTCCAGGTGACTGATACAGATTATGTGAAAATTAAATGGAATAATGTATATAAATAGAGAGATTCTTGTGTTCAAACTGGCAGACTCATCATATATAACTATTCCATTTGCAAAAGTTCACATTGAAGTCGCAGAAAATACATAAAGAAGAAATAAGTAAATAAGTTTAAAATCTCATGAAGCACAGAAAAATAAGAAAATACAAAAAGTTTGGAGAAATTCCCAGAAGAAAGCAGATGGTAGTTCATCCAATTAATTAGTTTTTATAATAAATAATATTTCTATAATTGTAATACTGTAAGTGCTATATATCAATTCTTAATATTTAGAGGTAATATACAGAAAAATCCTGATGAACTTAATTATAGCTACAGAACAGAGTTTAAATATTGTAACCCAAGTTTAAAAAGTAAAAATAATAATAATAATATAACACACATGGAAAGAAAGAATATTAATTGTTTAAATATCCCCCTCTTTTATATTTGAGAATCATTATAATCTTTAACATTTATATAAGTCAAGACATGGATGCAAAAGAATTATGTATAAAGTAATAAGGTAATAATTAAAAGAAGCAAAGTGTAACAGAACAAAAAAGTGAGGGGCAGAGGCATCAATACTCTGCTGATAAATCAAGAGAAAACTGAATGTTGTATTTGCACTTATAAGAAATACTGCTTAAAATAATAAAAAGAAATATTTAATTTGCAATAATTTATCACTTATTTTTTGTCTTCTTGATCTTTATGCATTTGAGGAATACAGTAAGCTATTAAGCATAAGCGTCAGGTAAATAGCTAGGATTTCTGTCTCTTCTAGGGACAAGGGTGCCCTGCATTAGTGCTGCCTCAAGCAATTGCCCCACCTGGGAAGAAGACTAAGGGCAAGCACTGCGTTTCGGTGTTGCCCCACCCTTAATCCTATCCCAAGAAACTGCTACACCTGGGGAAGGAGGGAATGCTTTACGAATCTGGGAATTCCTCAGCCGAAGCATAATAGGATTTGGAAAGTGACTTAGAGTAACCTAAGGCTAATTATTATGTCATTAGCTTAAATCTACATTGTGGTTCATCTCCCCCAACCCTTAGGGCTTTTATTTAATTAATTAATTAATTAATCAATCAATCTATTTCAGGATATTATGGGGGTACAAAAATTTTGGATACATGTTATGACTTTGCCACACCCAAACCATGATTTGGGGTGTGCCTTCCCCCCCTACAATGCTCACCGTGTCCATTAGTGTGAGTTTACCCACCCTCAACCCCCTAATCCCTGGAGAATATTACTATCGTGTGAGCACCATAGTGTTGATCAGTTAGTGCCAATTTGATCGCGAGTACATGTGGAACCTATTCTTCCATTCTTGTGATACCTCACTTCGGAGGATGGGCTCAAGCTCTATCCAGGTAAATGTAAGAGGTGCTAGATCACATTGTTTCTTATAATTGAGTAATATTCCACTGTATACATATACCAAATTTTAATAATCCATAAGCAGATATAACTTTGAGAACACCAGTTACTCATTTGGTTAACATCTCATACCTCCTGAAAGCCCCTCCCTGGAAGAGGCCAATAAAAGGAAACAACTCTGGAATTCCCAGAGAGAGTTGGTTAGTCAGTAAGTCAGTGAGTGAGTCTGTCTCTCTCCACTTATGGAGACAGACCTGTTTCATTTTATAATAAAAAGCTACTGGTGTGAAACTGCTTTCTGCTTGTGGTCACTCTGGTTGCAGCTGCCCTGCTTGTGATTTTTTTTCCAAGCAAGCAGCAAAAGAACCGAGAGCACACAAGCACCAAGAGCAGACTGCCTCCCTGACAGAATCACTCAAGTTTGGTTTATTTCATGTTTCCTCCACATCTAGATTCAGTTTGCATTTGGGGCAGGATTATCACAGCAATGATAGTTTGTCATCGTTTCAGGAAGTGCATTGTGCACAATTTGTTGCAATATTAGTGATGTTAACTTTAAGCACTTATTTAGGTAAGAATATGTCAGGTTTCTCAACGGTCAAGTTATTCCTTCCCCATTGTAAATAATAAGTCATTTCTGGGGAGATACTTTGAGAGCGCACACTGTGGATTAGATAATAATACTGCTTTGATGTTAAATTTCCAGATTATGATAATCGTATTGTACCTGTGTAGGAGAATATGTTTGATCATAGGAAATACATGTAACGTATTGAAAAGTAAAAGCATACAATATCCTTAACTTAAACTCAAATAGTTCAGAAAAATATCTGTATGTATTAATGTTAATGTATACATAGAAACAAAGTTAAAATCAATGCTGCAAAGTGTGAAAATTGGTGAATCTGGGTAAAGGATACCTAGGAGCTCCCTGTATAATTATTGCATCTTCTTTGTAAATGTGAAAATAAAGTAAAATAAAAATTTATTACAATAAAAATTTTTTAATGATAGGTGTCTCTAAATTAGGTGTTATAAATTGAGAAAGAACACAGGGAAAACAACTCTTCATTTTCTCTTACTACTAATTATGCATTATTTAATTTTTTAAGTAAACAAAACAATTTAATAATACAAAAATTTAAGCATTTAGAATAATATCTTTCACATAATGAGGACTTACAAATGGCTTCTGACTAGTGTGTTAGGGAAAACAAGAAGAAAGACTTGTTCTTTGAATTTTCTAACAGGGGAACTCTAAGGTTTTGTATTAATGGTTGCCTTGGATAGAACTGTTATTCTTAGTTTCTCTGATTGCTCACAAACCCTTCGGCTGGTGTCACATCACAGATTACATGGCAGTAACTTAAAGACGCCGCAGTTGGCATATTAGAAGGAGGTAAGCAGGATCTCAAAAGAGGTGCCAGGACAGGTTCAAATCTTGCTACAAAATGATGGTATTCTAAAATCAATTTTTCTAGGTTTCCTTCAAGCTAAGCTGCCTCCCAACACATAATTGAAGGTGATATGCCCATATACTTTCACATTCATTTCTTCTTTCAAGCATGTGCTTAACAGATACAATTTGGAAAATACAGTATTTTTAAAAGGTAAACATGTTCGCTTTTTATTTTTAATCGAGTTATTGTAAGTACATATTTAATAAAAGTAAATATGTAGAGAAAATTTAATGGGCATTTGTCATTTTTAGAGCCCATATCTGCTTTAGTAAGTCTGACTTCATTGAATAAGGTAATATTGGTATGATACAAGTAAGACAGAAGTGAAACTTGGTATTAATTTGAAACTATTATTGTTTTGCTGGATGCAAAAGAGAAAGCAATAAAAGGACAAGAAATTGTGTCTAAAAAACAGAAAATACGTAATAAATTCTCACATAAGCTTTTATAAAAATCCATTTGTATTTTAAGATTGAATTTAGTTTTCCGTGGAACCATTCAGACACAGGCATAATGTAAGCAAATGAAGTTTTATTGACTTCTTCAGAAACATCCAAGAATTACATGTTATGTAGATATTTTGTATCTCAAGTACATGATCTGGGAAGCTTTTCTCATATCCATGGTAATGTTGTTCAAAGCATTTTAGGAGGAACTGTTTTAGGAATGTTTTCAGAGCTACAGCATTTGACTTTTTATAACAGTTGAGTGTTTTATTTTTATAGACAGTTCTAATGCACTAAAGGCTGAATTTAGTGACTATGGTCTGAATGAATAGAGAATAAAAGTATATAATATAATTTGAGATAATGAAAACATTATGTAAATATATAGTATCAAAGCAGAATTTCTTGTTTAACTCATCAGTTGACATTAAAAGCAAAAGAGAAAGTCCTAATTTATCTTTAATACAATTTTTCTGGAATAAATGCATTTTATTGCAAGTGATTCCATTGAATTAGTGTTCGATAGAATATACAGTATAAGCAAGTATATGTTTGAAAAAATCACTTTTGACATTTTATAGTCATCTCATTTATTCATTCAACAATCATAAATTACATACCTACACACATCATGCTCTGTCTAATGTTGATTAAATTTTATCTACGGCTTTCTACTCAATGTCAAACACTATATTAAAAGCCTGTCCCTTTAAACACATGGAAACTAAGATTTAGTTAAGTCCCTTGCCCAGAGTCACACAGCTAGAAGTGATGTAAAACAGATTTGAACCTATGTAATTTATTGTGAGAGTTGACAACACCTAACATTATACTATACTTCCTAGGATTTGAAATATTCTCTCAAAAGTCTCACAGTACTATAGTAGAGAATAGAATTTTAAACTAGACAATCCTGAAAATAAGTACAATATGTACTAGTATACAAATCTTAAACACTTTTTTTTTCTGGCTTTGTGGAAAATCCAGCTACAGATTCAGGCCTTCCCACAGCTTGTGCTCCCTGCAAAGCTAGGTGGCTGCCAGTCTCTTCAACATGACATCTCCACTGATTGGAGCACAGATTAGCCACCAAATTCTGTGTATCAGTTGCTGTTATCAGCACCCTGCTCTTTGTTCCCAATTTATCCCAGGTGGGTCAGCCCTACTGACACTCCCATTGGTTCACATGGGATGGGCCTGAGTGGGCTTCCCATGAAGATTTCTATACTGGTGGGGAGATGGAGCATTCACCTCCAATTCCTTCCTCTCACCTCAGCAACCATAGGTCTAGGGAAATTCTCTGTGAGGGGCGTATGCCAGGGGAAGGGTAGCACAGTCTGAAATGACCATTCCTTTTGATTCTGTAGGCCCAAGAGGTTTCACTTCTTCTCACCCAAGTTCTTGTGTATTCCAGATGGCATTATTGTTTTTGAATAGTTTCTAGTTGTATTTTCTTGGGGGAGTGAGGCTGGGGGCATCTTCTATTCTGCCATCTTGCTAACACCATCAATCAAACTTCAACAGAAACTTTTATACATTACCAGTTGAATGGTAGGTTGCTACAAGCAATTTGGAAAACAGGATTGGTCTGATAGAATAGAAGATATGCTGACTCTATGGATGATAATTTTCAGTTTAGGTATACATCCTCAAGATATTGTTTAATATATAATTCTCTCAGTTATGTTCCACCTCTTCAATACTTATAATTACATAAATATGACACGTTGTTTAGCACATTTTTAGACTCTGGACATTGTTTTAGAGTGAAATTTTGGATGTGCCAGCATGTTATATTTTTATTTTGTGTAATGAAGAAGTCACATCTTGAAAGCAGAGTTCTCAAGCAGTTTTAAAATCAGATATATATGGAAGATGAGAATCAGGAATAAAGTAAATTTCCTTAAAACTATTCTGTGCCTATAAAACACTTGACAATTATTTCATTTATCCAGATGGTATTAATTTCCCTCTTTAAATATCAATATTCTAGAGCAACCCTCTGGCTTCTTAAGCATCCATTTTCTTCTTAACCAAGATGGAATGGGCTACCTGATATTTAGGTTACAATCAATGATACAGGTGTCTCAACGGGGTAGAAACAATCTCTCATATGTCCATAGCAGTGGAGAAACTAGCACTTCCTAATCCAGACTGGGGGAAGGCAGTGTCCCTGAGTGGACTCTTTAAATCAAAACATGTACCTATGAAAAAATGCTCAACATCACTAATCATCATGGAAAAGCAACTGATACTACAGTAAGATATCACCTTACTCCTATCAGAATGGCCATTATTAAAAAGTGAAAAACAATAAATGCTGGTTTGGATGCAGAGTGAAAGGAACACTTATACACCGGTGGTGGGACTGTAAATTAGTACAACCTTTATGGAAAACAGATTTCCTCAAAGAAATGAATGTAGAACTACCATTTGTTCGATCCAGCAATCCCACTGCTGGGATTCTACCCAAAAGAAATGAAGTCATTTTATCAAAAAGACACCTGCATTCTTATGTTTATCACAGCACAATTCACAATTGGAAAGATGTAGAATCAACCTAAATGCCCTTCAATTCATGAGTAGATAAAGAAAATGTGATAGATATATACCATAGAGTACTACTCAGCCATAAATAGTAATTAAATAATGTCATGGGCAGCAACATGGATGGAACTAGAGACCAATATCCTAAGTGAAATATCGCAGGAATGGAAAACCATACACCATATGTTCTCACTTCCCCAAATTAATGCTGCCTCTCAAACAAGACACTGTTTGTTCTTCAAAAGGAAATAAAGTTATTCACCAAAACCTCGGAGTCAAAAGGCCCACAGAAATTCATAATGACCTGTTTTCACTCGTATTCCATTATTTTTACCATGTTCCTTCTCCCGCTTCTTTTTTTCTTTATCCTGGAGGAATGGTAAAAGAAAAGAATTTCTCTGTCTTTTTGAGTGGATAATATCCTGCTTTTAAAGATTTACGTATTTTATTATTCTTCAATTTGTTTTTTTCATTTTTATGGCCATCACATATATTCAAAATTTCTTCTATTTTTAAAAAAGGAACTTTAATTTTAATTGTTTTTTAATGTAACTTATGTAACACATATTTTCTCTACCCCATTAAATCTAGATAGGTTTGCATAAATCTGCCTCTTTTGGAGATGTTGCTGACTTCCCTATATTTCTTTAGATTTATAGAAAATCATGAGCTTGAGGTATCTTCTGTCCTCATGTCTTCTCAACCACAGATATTGTTTTTATTTTGTGGCATATCATTGTAGAGAACAAATTTCATCTGTTTTACTGGTGTCAGTTGCTATGAAGCTAGCTAACTAGACGAATAGATGATAGATATTTCCCAGACCATGAGTTGCTTAGGTTTAAATAGAATTTACAGAGATGACAAAGAAGAATTTGTATTGCAGCAACTCAAACATACTTTTCTCAAAATATCTTTTGGATTTTCGAATTTATGATGTTTCATCTTCTCTCTAAATTCCTAATGCCTTTTTTCTATTTTACTGGGTCCTCTCAGATTCCGCTACTCTTACTCTTTCCTTTTTCTACAATCCATGGTAAGAATGAAGAGAAACGATTACTCCTCTTACTTCACACAGTAACTCCTCCTCATTGCTGACACCCAGAGTTTGGTGGAGAAGGAGGTATCAAGAGTCCAGGTCACATTCTACCTCCTGTCATTTCAAAAGCACAGCTCCCCCACAAGCAAACATATAAATAAAAAGGTTAAAAGAATTCTGCTTCTTGTGAACAGAATTTCATCTATTTTGTTGTAATTATAAAAGTGATACTTGCAGTATTAGAATTTTAACATATATTCTAAAGGCATATCAAATCAAAACTGAATGTTTCTCTCATCAGCCTCTTTCTCTTCACCACATTATCTGTATCAGAGCTTATCCCTGGTAACAATTTATTGTGTAAGATTTTTGCATGCATTTTTCAGTGCATATGAAAGCATTTTGTATCAGCATTTACAATCTCAGTTTTTAACAGCTACACAGTATTACACCATTTAATGGAAAAATGGCAAAGGGTTATGATCATCCTGACTGTCTCGTTACTGCATGACTGCACTCCTCATTTAACTGTCTCATTATTTGGCAAAATCCAGTGAACACCCAGAGGGATTTTCTTTTTTGTGCATGTGTATGGCAAGTGGGGGCAGGCTATCATGGGTTGATGGTGTAAGGAGGATAATCCAGGACCAGGATGCTTTTTACAAACCCAACAATCAATATCCATTAACAGAGCAATGACTTGGGGAGAAGAAATATTGCAATTCCTGATCACTTCTCTGAAAGTTTCACCTTCCCTCAGAACATCCCACTCTCATCTTCTCAAGACCTAACTCCAGCTTTTGATTCTCAGTTTCTATCAAATCCTCACTAATCAAAAAAAAAAAAAAAATGGAAAGAATAAAGGAATAGATGAGGAAACAAGTTGAGCTCTACTATGCACAAAACTTTGAACATCTTATATTATTAAATCCTTACAACACCCTATGAAATAGCTATTTTTGTATCCAATTTAATGCAAATGGAAAACTAGGCTTAAAGAGCTTGAGAAATTTCCCTAAAGTCTCTGCTTGTGGTCATTTAGTTACAACATATCATTTTCTTCAAAAAGAAAACAAAAATACTCTAAATTGGACCTAAAAATGCTTGAGGTTGCTGCATTGTGTGATATTCCATTCTACTAATTGAGTACATACCTCATGGTTGATGAGATTATTGAAGTGAACTGCATAGATAACTTGATAGTCTTTGATTTATGGGAGGACACCTCCGATTTCGTTTGTGACAGGAAGTAATTGTTAATGATAGAGTTTTATTATGATAAAATGTCATTAAATAAACCTACTAATTTTATAAACAAGGAAACTGAGTTCTAGAGGAAACTGAGTTCTAAGTGGCATTTGTCTAGTAACAGACATACTTTGTGGCAAAACTCAGATTCCCCTGTGATCTCATGGTATTTCCTCTGACTACCCCGTGCTGGTGAATAGAACATCCACAAATAACCATGTACCTCATGAGCTAAATTCCATAGAAATGATAGGCTGCATCAAACAATAGTCCAAGGTAAAACTAAATCTGGATGGATCCCAAGAAGACTGTCCAGAAAGGTAGCCATGTATAATTGTCAGTGTTTATTGTTGAAGGTTTAAACTGAAAGGAACTATCAAAGGTGAAAAAGAACTTATTTCAGACGAACTAGTTTATTCTCACCCACCCAGATTAATTTTTCTGCTTAACAACTTTAGTTCTAAAAAATAAAACTAAAAAAGAAGAAGCAACTAATAGCAATTGCTTACAAGTATTCAGACTCTCAGTAGCCTTAGGATAAACTCCTGTATTTTGATGTAATAAATGAAGTGAAGGAGGAAACAAACCAAAAATAAACTAAACATATGTTTTATTATGGGAAATAGCTAAAGGAAATAATTGTTGCATTGCAAAAGTAATGGATACTTAAAAAAGGACTTTAAAAATTCAATTGTTATAAACTATTTTTAATAATATGTTACCACAATTTAAGTTTTAACTTACATTAAAGTGATTTAAGTTAAAGTGATCAACATAAAGTCTGATATAGCATGTTTTTTTCTTATCCTTTATAAATAGATTTATGATTTTTTTTCAAATTGTGGATAATATGTGGAAATGATGGTTTTCGTGCTGTATAATATGTTTTCTCTAATGAAATCTTCCCATAATGCCATGGGAAGCCATTTTTCCTGCCTGTTTCAACTTCAGGACATGCAGTGATTTTATGTTGCAGATCAAAAACAAAAGACAAAGCATGGTAACATTATTTTCCAAGGTGTTAGCAAAGGCTTGTTTTCCCATAATCATGGTGTCTAGGTAGCTGGCAGAAACTTTATGAAATGTCGGTCCTCCAATACAGCTGCACAGTTTAAATTCCATAATGTTTCACATCTCTGTTATGCAGCCCTTTCCCAACAGAGGTAGAATCCAGGCCACATTCTGTGTTAGAATGGCCTTCAAAGTTAAACGAGAGAACTCTTCACCTACGCACTGATGTTCTTTCTGCTCTACACAGAAGCAACAAACCCAGGTTCAAGTTGCTGAAAACAAACAATTAGAAATCAAATCAAAGCCTGTTTGGCTCCACAATTGAATGCTGAGATGCAATAGGAATTGTAACAATGCAAAGTAATAGCCTGCCGAATTCAATGAATACGGCTTAATAACTTTGGACCATAGCAAGGCTTTGGGAAAATTAAAAAGTAATGTAAAGCTCCTCAGTATGCCCTACTGAATTAGTATTCTGCGGCACGTGTCTACCCACCATCCATAAAGAGGACTGTTGGTTTCATTTACAGGCATTGCCTACGTTAGCTAGCACTAATGTGGAAAAACGTATTGTACACTGGTCTATAAAGCCACACTAAATTTTCATTGTGCTTCAGTCAAAAAGTGATTGTTTTGCAGGATGGAGTCCATGTCAATAAAATGGATTGGGTGTCACTTAAACCAAGTGACGTGCTAATCTTCTAGAGGCCTCTGTCCTTAATCTCTACAGGACATAAGTCAGTTTAGAAGCATGAGCTGTTCTCACAGGTAGCAACTATTGAGCTCTTTAAATGTAAATTCAAAAGCAAAGCTTATCAGTGTGTTTCAGAAATTGCTTCAATGTGGTTGCTGTCTATGAAAAAAAAATCCCCCTACTTCTCCCAAATCCATGGGCAACTTCCAAGTTTTTACAGTGCCTGGGAGCACCATTTAATTATAAAGAAACTGGTTTTGGTGATAACTGCCCTGTGACCAATTGGATTAGAGGCATTTCTTCTGGCTATTATTAAGGTAACTTGACTATTGCCCTTGGGTAGTTAGGTATGATTAAAATATTAAGTAAAAGCAATGTCTCAATCCAGAACTTCAAGACCCCGTAGCCTAATTCTTTTAGAAGTAAAGCCATGACTAACCATTTGATAACAAAAGAGCAGACTAATGGGATTGGGATCAAGAATTCTTTAGTTTGTGGAGGGAGTCACAAAACATACAGAAAATAATATTGATTGGTTTTCTAATATTTTAAAATTGTATTTATTATATCATGGGAAAGCTTGAAAAGCTCAAAGAAAATCTACAAAATTTCTCCTGGATCTAAGAGCTAAATTGGTTGACAATAACATTTTTAAAACATGAAATTAAATAGAAGTCTCCATCCTATAACCTTTATCTTTTATTTTCTAAAACCAAGTAGTGTAAGTTTTCTGCTCACTTGCTCTGAATAGAATAAAATGCAATCATTAATGGAAGTAATGGTCTCTACTTCAGTGTAACACTTTCCATGAAAGAATAAGAGGCTCCCATCTATTATTGTCTTGTATTAGATGACACTTTGTTGATAAATAAACAAATGAAATTTTGAAGGTATACTGAACTCAAATTAGAATTTCCCACATAAAAAGGTGTCACCAACAGAATAAAATGATCAAATATTCCCTTACTTTTGAGAGCAAAGCAATAGAAAATAAGTAATGGAATTGATGGGTATGTTTGTATAAAGGGATATTTTCTTTAATTTGAAATTAACAAAAATCTTTTTTTCATTTAAACTGTCCTTCTAAAAGCCTGTATAAAATGTATTTTTCACTCTTGGGCAATGAAATATTTTGAGTCAAAGTTTGTTTTCATTTGATGATTCCAGATCTGTCACTGACTTACATTGTTGTTATAAAGATCATTTCTCTTAATTTTTTACATATAAACACTGAAGCATATTGAGTAGTAAATATGATTCCAGGATAAAGCAGTCGCATTTCTCTTTTTCATATATTTTTCATATTAACTTGTTTTATTTCCACAGTCATAGGGTAAATAATATATGTGTTGTTGAATAACAATTAATATTGTGAACTCTGGTTAATGAAAAATTAGATTTATAATTATAAATCAGTTTACTGATAGCAATAAAATACAGATTATTTTTACTTAGTTGTTAAAGAGGCCAAGGTGGTGGCTGGGCGTGGTGGCTCACGCCTGTAATCCTAGCACTCTGGGAGGCCGAGGCGGCGGATCCCTCAAGGTCAGGAGTTCGAGACCAGCCTGAACAAGAGCGAGACCCTGTCTCTACTAAAAAATAGAAAGAAATGATCTGGACAACTAAAAAAATATATATATACGTAAAAATTAGCCGAGCATATTGGTGCATGCCTGTAGTCCCAGCTACTTGGGAGGCTGAGGCAGAAGGATCCCTTGAGCCCAGGAGTCTGAGGTTGCTGTGAGCTAGGCTGACGCCATGGCACTCTAGCCTGGGCAACAGAGCAAGACTGTCTTGAAAAAAAAAAAAAAGAGGCCAAGGTGAAATTGTGAAGGAATTGCCAAAGTATTAGTACTATCACACAATACAAATGCATCTTAATGACACATTTAGGGGGAAATTTTTAAAAAATGATTTTTGGAAATAATATTTCATTTGTCTATGAGGGATGTCTATCTAGTTTTGTTACTAGTATAACACTTAAGAAATATTTAGATATATAGGTCATTAAGTCTTCATACAATAAAAATATAAATACGTGAAGAATTGTTACCTTTGAAAACTACACCCATAGATATGCTTTCTTCAAATAGTTAAAAATTTCATATGTCAACAAATATGTAAGCAAATATAAATTCTAACAAAGTTCTGTAGTGTTGTTGCTGATTTTTATCCCTAAGCATGAACGCTGAAGTCCTTTGTTAAGAATTTTTATATTAAAACATTTGACTAAATACATATAAAATATCCCTTTGGTTTTGACTTTTCTAAGAAAGAAGACAATGGCAGAAAGAATGTTTGCTTTTCCTAAAAGGAAATTGGAATTGACATTTGTCTCTAAAATATTAGAGGTTCATGTGATTCCTCTGATGTCTTCAAACTGATGCTCAGCTGTTGGAAAATGTTCTTTGTTTTGTGTGACATTTGCTCACAGATGCTGCTGCCTGACTCTGTCCACACCTGTTTGCTCTACTAAGCATCTGCCAGTCTGAGAGAATCGGAGTATGTGGCACATGAATATATAGATGCAAATGCTTAAATTGTAAACAATGGGGAAAAAGGATAAAAGAGCTTGAAAAGTAAGTATATCCTTGTTTATACATTATGTGTTTGGAGTTTAAGGGATATTTAAAATGTATTAGCACAAAGGAAACATACAACCCAGCCATGATAGAGTAATGAAAAATGACATCTTTATGTTATGATACATGAGGTATATACATATATATTTATTTTCTCTAATGATATTTCAATCTCATTCAGGAAACTACTAGGGTAATCCAGAAAGCTATCAATCTGCATTGGTACCATCAAAAGTTTCACCTTTCCGTATTAGATCTTGGAACAGAAGAAGGAATCAATAGAAAATATAGAAAGATCTAAATGAGATCTGGAGGTTAAGTAATAGTAAAAATCAAGATTATTTTTCCCAGTTTGAAAATGCATCCTAATAATATAAGATGCTACCATTGGAGGAAACTGGGTGAAGAATATATGGGAACCCATTGTGAATCTAAAATAAAATGTTTATTTAAAAATATATCTCATTTTGTTGAATCAGAGATATAAGTTTTATCCATTCATTTAGCTGAGATTGATTCAATGTCTACTGGTGCTGGTCCCTGAGCTTGGCACAATGCAGGCAGTGGGGGAACTAAAATCAAACAATACAACTCAGCAAATATAGAAACCAAGGTTACTACTCTCATGAATCTTACAGGCTCATATGGAAAAGATTAACTAATCACAGGAAAAAAAATCCCATA
>RJWJ010026821.1:0-22704 GCA_004363605.1 Indri indri
AGGATGAAGGGCAAAGGGTGTGGAGCTCCTGGTGAATGGTGGTTGCTCAGTAGATGGTGACTTTATTGTTGTGGTAGGTGTAGTAAATTGTAAATTAAAAATCTGTTTATGAGTTCACAGTTCTCTGGCAATCTGGGTACAGCGTGGCTCAGCTGAGCCCTCTGCTTAGGAGGTGGTGGTGGTGGTGACCTCTTTTACCCCTTTACTGTAAAGCCAGCCTTGCTCTCCCACACTTTCCAAACTTCCCAAATCTGCACAGACCCAAGGAAACAAGTCTGGCATGCACATAAGTTAATTAAGAAAATGGACCAGATCAAAGGAGGCAGAGGTAGCTAGAAAAGAAAAAAAGACAGAGAATTGGGTTCAAAGTGTGGTTGTTAATTACCTGCTCTGGATTTATAATGCCAAGAGGGCACATCAACCAGAATATGGAATGGAGGAATAAAATAAATTAAGGGAGAAACTCTGCCTTGTGTTGATTCTCTGTAATAGGCCAGAGTCCTTGTGAGTAATTAATAGAAAGTTAGGAAGCCAATTTACTCAGCAATTGAAGGAGTCTTTTTATAATAGAAAACTTTTTTAAGGATAAAAGCAGAGATCATGGAGGAAACTGGGAACTACGTCACAGGAATGAGTCACTGTTGTTAATTCCCGGGGGAAGTCGCGCTTTAGAGTGGGGATTCATTGACAAGTAGGATTACTATTGACTTGAGGATGGCACAGACTGAGCAGATGAGATGAATGGAGATATTAAGACCAGAGATGGGACCCGAGTTCTTCCCTCATTTGCCCTGTGACTTTGGGAAATCAGCGAACCTCTCTGAGATTCACATTTTTACTCTCTAGGCAAAAAGCAATGCGTACCCCATCAAGCTTTTGTGAGGATCACATGGGAGAAAGGATTTTGTAATTTGTTAAAAGCCTTGAGACCTGAGCAGTGAAGATGATGTAATCATGGTGGTGATGATGTTGGAAAGGATTCAGGATCAAGCTAATGTGAAGTTTAAGTTGACTCTTTGATGTTACAATCTTAAGGACAATGCCAGAGGCTATTTTATGTGCCCCAAATCTCTTTCCACTAGATCCCTGGTCATCCCTGTTAGCATGTTTTCTTCCTTTTCATGCCACTGTCATTGTGTTTTCTATCCACTAACCAATCTCTTAATGTATCATGTACTATAATCCACGTCAATTTATTTTGGGTGAGTGTCAGGGAATAAGAGGAATAGATCTGCCACGTGTTGAGCTTTATGCAATGCCAGGAGCTGTACATTCCCCATGCCACTACTTCCTTTCAACAAAGCCATGAGATACCATTTATTGATCCAATTTCATATTTGAGAAAAGTGTGGCATGTCCAGTGTGATATAATATTAAATAACAAGAGTCCAGAGTTAAGACCTGGCCTGTTTAATTCTTTTTGATAAATCAACTAAATCTCTCTTAGTTTATTTAGCCTTGTTCTGTTCAGATAAATCATGTTTTAAACTTTTCATAGGGAAGTAATCTTGGCTTATGTAAGCTTATATTTAAAGGTCCAAAGCTCCAGCTTGAGTCTTCAGAAAAAAAAAAAAAGTTTTAGTTTATGCTAAAAATGTATTCATTACAGTGAAGATTTAGCATCCCCTCTCCCCAAGATTAATAACCAGTGCTAGCAGGAAACTCCAGGTTAATGAAATAAAATGTTACTTTGATTGGCAGGTGTTGATGGTGTATTTGTAGACCTGCATTGTTTCCAGTGCCCCACTGGTCAACAGGAACAAGGGAGCTATTTTCAGAGCGATTAGCTGTGTTCGAGTTGTGCTGTCTGCCAAAGGAAGCAGTGGCTTTTGGAAGCAGACTTCATCTTAGATGTAATGTGCAGAGATGATGTTGATACCTCCTTCTGATAAAGGTAGGTACTGGGGAGTTTCCAATGCTGACCATATAAGCCTCTTGGGAAAGTCAAGACTTAAATGTGATTTTCAATTTCTGAAAACACTGATGAGGTAAAGAAAAACTTTCCAGAGAGAAGAAAAACTAGAATGGCTCTAAATAGCGGTGATTGATAACCAAGGCTGAACACAATGCTTTTCCAAATAGACAGGCATTCTTGTGGGGGAATTAATAGGTTTTATATACAATGAGGGTTCTATGTACAATTAGGTGTGATCAAATTCTTTTTTAAATAGCAGTAAACACTTTCAATACTGTAGGACTTCTCAGAATATTCCCAAATTTATTAGATCGTTCCTCACTCATCTTCCTGTATCCTTCTTCCCATATGCCACTGCTTCGGTGTTTGGGGCCACGTTGTTGAGAAGTGCCAGGTTAAATTCCATAGATGAGCTCTGCCGGTGCGCAGATGTGTTCTCTGGGTCCAGGCACTTCTCAGAGGAGGTAGTTAGCCGTACCATTTATTATTGTAAATACAAATATGTTCAGAAAAGAAAATGTCTTATTTATGTGCCTGGATTATGTTTCTTTTTAAACTCTCTTATTTAGTCATTCCTATAGTTAACCTTAGAAACATTACCCTATAACCCTTAGTTTGTGGAAAACAGACACACACACACACACACACACACACACACACACAAATGTATCCCCTGGACATATCCTTTAATTTTCTTTCTGAGAACAGTTAGTAAGAAACTACTATGTGCCTGATCTCTGATAGGGGCTTTAGACTTGGAAACATATCATATGATTGCTAGTCTCGAGGAGTGCGGGATCTGGTGTGTGTGTGTGTGTGTGTGTGTGTGTGTGTGTGTGTGTGTGTGTGGTGTGGCAAAATGGAAGCAAACAGACAAACAAAACCTAGTCATTTACCAAACACTGTGATTAAGCATTATGAGAGGAGTAAGGGTAGAGATGTAAGAACGATGTGCAACCTACCCTAGGTGAGGACATTCTAGGGACCAGAAACCAGCTTCACTTGGTAAATTAAAACAAAAACAAAAACAAAAACAAAAACAAAAACAAAAAAACTACGGAATAATCAGTTTCAAAGAAATTTCTAGGTAGATATCTTGATCACGTTACTGATAGATCATGCAGGAATAGCCAGTGAAGTCTTCTCCACAGTATTCTGAAGATTTTGTGCTTTCCTTCAAGCCTTCTTGGCTTTCTTCTCTGATTTAGCTTTTGCATCTTAGGCCACAAAATTAAATTACTTGCATGGGTGTGCAACTGAGTCTGTGGAAGTAAACCAAAATGCAGGCAGATATTGATTTTTCTATAAAACATAAGTATTATAATTGCTGTGTAAGTTGCTAATAATCTGTAAGTATTAGTTTGTTAAAGAATGAATCAATGAAGAGTAAGATTTAAACAATTATGATGTCTAAGTAGAAATACATTCATTTCTTCTTTAAATATCGCTGTTATCAATCAGTGTTTGACGTTACCAGCTTATTGCTAATAATAGGTTTCAGCTAATTTCAGCCCGTCTCATTTTCCTAATGATAAACTTCTTTCTGAGCTGTGCCTATGCTAAGGATTTCTAGAACTGACTTTTTCTGTAAAAACTAAATTAGTGCAGAGACATTTAAATTGGAGATAATGCTGGTGTTTACATGGAAATGTGAATGAATCCCACTTAGGGGAGCATGAAAAGAAAAGATCTTACTATATCTTGTTCCCCAACCAGAAAATGATTCTCAGAGGAGAGTAGGGGATTTATCGGTAATATTGGGAAAGAATGATGTGTTGTGCTAAAATAATAGTATTATAGAAAGAAAATTCTACAGGATCATAAGTGGAGGCCATTTACAATGCCTAGTATACAGTAGGGGCTCAGTAATCCATTTTAAATGAGTGAGGATAGGTTGAATTTACAGCTCTTTACTGGTTACAGCTAACTGTAGAGCAGCTCTGTGATTCCATAGACACTTTTCCAGAGATTAACTCATTTGCTTCCTTGGTGTTTTGCAGTTTTGGAAGGTGGCACTGACTTCCCCGGCATTGCCCAGCCGTCTTCATGCATTTCAAGGGGTCAGGAGTCACTTAAGCAGTTCCTATAAACAAGCCCAGGAGTATGTCCCAGCTGTGCTCAGACACGTTCTCCTTTCCAGCCCGCTTTAAGTACCTCTCATTGCATTGCCGCATGATTTGATTCTCTGGCCCGAATTTTTATTTTATTTTATTTTATTTTAATTTTTTTGTCTAATTGTTTTTATTTTTATTTATTTTTTATTTTTTTGAGGGTTTGGTCCAGTTGTCATTTCAAGCCTGCCCACTCCCTTTTTTTTTAATTTCAAAACATTAAAGGGTTATAATTTTTAAGTGTCTTTTCATCCCTACTGGTAGATGGCTACACTAATGACACACAATTTGTTCACAGCTCTTTGTATCCATGCCCTTGGGCGGTTCCTACCACACTGCCACGGAGCTTGGCCATGTGACCTTTGGGCCAATGAGGTAACAGCAAACGTGACAGCTTCCAGTTTAGCAGCTGTCTTTGGATGCACATTCTTACGTGCACATCCCTCGAGTCACCCACATCTGACCAGCTGCTTTTGTTCCCTCCCTGTCTTGGGTGACTGAATGGACTTTTGTCTCCCAGCTTCTTCCAGTCAGGCCCATCAGCTATCGTCCTTGCCCTGGTTCTGACCTCAGAGAACCGTGGCCGTCTTTGTCAGACACCAAAGACAATAGCAAACCCTCTGCCACGGACTGCCTGTGGTGCCTCTGGGATAGCGCCCAGGGACAGGCTGGAGAGAAAGAGCTGCACAGAGTGCTGAGCTGATGTCGTATCTGGTGATGAGCAGTTTATGGAATCAAGAGAAGAAACAGGCAGGGAAGAAAACAAAACAAAACAAATCTCCTTCCCCTGGTTGGCCAGAGGCACATGAACTATGAACCACAGGGCTGGAGTTAGGAGGGCCTGGACACTGACGGGCTTACAGAGGCAGAGGGAGCCCACTCAGGAGAGGCTTATCCAACACTAGAGACAGACTGCAGCATCCAGAACCACCACCTTCAGACGTCTTGCATATTCAAGCAGCATAAATTAGGCCAAACCTTCACAAGGGCTAAAATTTCATGGTCCAGGGGGAGTGAGGTTTCCCAGTGTCAAGCATCAACTACTGAGTTAATGCTGCTTACTGTTAATTAAACATATTAATATAATTCAACTGTAAGAGAATCTGTATAGCTTTTCTGACATTTCTCGAAAGGGCTGAGGGGCGGAAGATGCCAACTCAGAAAATTTCCATGAAGGTAATTACCTGTAGAAATCTAGGCAAGATGCACAGACACAAGTGTTTAATAAGCAACTTTATTCTTTAATCTGCACTCATCGTGTTGTATCTTATTTAGCTTCACTCCACATTCTGGGCTAGTCAGAGACAAATATCCATCGAATTTATGGAGTAAACTGATTTGGATTTGAGTATCAATTGTGTGCCATTTAGAAGTATGTGACATTGGAGAGGGTACTTCAGCATTGGAGCCTTAGAAAAATGAGGAGCAAAATTATCTCATGGAGTGACTCTAAGGACTGAAGTAGAATTTTTTTTTTTCTTTAAAGGAGCAATACAGTACCTGGTACAGTAGGAGACACAAACAAAAATCTCAGAGTTACCTAAATTATCACCCTGAGAATTTTAGAGCAGCTGGTCCTTTACTCATAATTTTCAGGAGACAATAAAAAGGAAAGCAGAATTCTGACCTACCCGCCAGCCACAAAGAGCTCCTCACCTCATCGCCTATTTGTATGACCACCATATGGTTTAATTCTCTCATTTCTCTTGAGTACAAGCGCTGAGATGATCAATCACATTCATCCATGACAGAGCTGAGTGGAGGCAGCTTGGAGATGAATGGCTGAAGAACATAAAGAATAATGACATTAACATATACATATATGAGGAGCACTTTAAAATTGCTTTCATCAGAAAGGGGAGAGAGGGGAAAAAAATCAGATCCTCCTGTTGAAAATTGTAAAACATGCTGACTCTTTAGTAGCAGAAGAATAGTACCCTAGGCTGATGCTATTCATAATGAATTATATGGTGGTGATTTATTCATACCAAGGTTTTAAGAAACTTGCCAGATTTATGAAAAATGCATAGGTATGCACTTTAGTCTGATGCCAGACTTAAGATGGGGAAGAAGGAGCCAATTTGGAAAGGGAGGGAGAGGGAGGAACGAACAGGAAGCTTATGGATAGTAGAGTAAGAAAGGATACACATTTTATAGTAAGAACTGCACAAATAACCCAAGCAACATTTTCATTTGAGTTTTCCTAATCATCCATTCCTAAAACCTTGATGGATGCAAGCTTCAAGGCAGATTAAAGCACTCACTGAGAGCAGACAGGATGATGAACTGGAGAGAGCACAGGCTTTGGATTCAGGCTGATCTGATTCAAATCCCAGTTCTATTTGTCTCCAGGGGTGTGACTTTGGGAAGTTACTCACCTCTCCTGACCCCTTTCCTTGTCACTAAAATATCGACCCTAATGGTGTTCTTGAAACTGAATGAAAATTGAGTCAGAACAGTTAAAACAGGCCTGAAATGGAAACTTAAACCTCAAAAGTAAAATCCAAACAAATTCCTTTAGGAACCCAAGTGTTTATAAAGAAATCTGAGGTCAAAATCAACTAAGGGTTGACCTGGAAGGCAGACACAGAACCACAAAGGCTGTAGGAGACTGCCTGGGGTTAAATTGGAATCTGATTTTATAGCATGGCTAACTCTTTTTCAGAGAGAAATTTATGTTTGTATGTGTGTATATATTTTTATAGTGAAATATTAAAACCTGCAATTAGCCAACACTTTAACAGTACAAAATAGTGACTATAACACTCCTTTTGACCCTGTCTTACCCAAGGCCCATGTTTCTCACTCAAGTCAAACACTGTTGGCAATTTCTTATGTGTTTTTTAAATCCATGTACAAGAATATACAGATGTAGATGAGATGTAGATATAGATGTGTGGTGCAGATATGTGTAGGTGCAGATGTAGGTGGGATATAGGTGCATGTGTAGATATAATTAGATGTGTAAGTGTAGATGTAGGTGTAGGTGAGATATGGATGTAGATGCAGTTGTACATGTAGGTGGGATGTGGATGTAAGTGTAGATGTAGATATGAGAGGTATATGTAGGTGTTGATGTGGATATAATTGTATATGTAGATATGAGTGCATATGAGCTGAGATGTAGCTATAGGTATAGGTGCAGTTGTAGGTTTAGCTGTGTATGTAAGTGTAGCTATAAATTTAGGTACAGATGTAGGTATAGATAGAGATGTAGCTATAGGTATAGACAGAGATATAGCTGCAAGTTTAGGTATAGATGTAGGTATAAATATAGATGTAACTACAGGTTTAGGTATAGTTGTAGGTATAGATACAGATGTAGTTGTAAGTATAGATATAGATGTAGCTATAGGTATACACAGAGATATAGCTGTAGGTTTAGGTATAGATATAGGTATAAATATAGATATAGCTATAGATTTAGGTACAGTTGTAGGTATAGATATAGACGTAGCTATAGGTATAGATATAGCTGTAGGTTTAAGTATAGGTACAGATTTAGCTGAGGGTTAGGTGTAGATGTAGGTGTAGCTATTTCACCACTACCAATCCTTTCTGTACGTAGTTTGTAGTACTGTACTCACTTTTCCATAGCTTGCCTTCTCTCCTTTTATCTTGAGGATTGGTCAACAGCACTCCAGAGATGAATTTTATACTTTCTAAACACTGACAGTTCTCCAATGTATAAATGAACTATAATTAATTTTCCCAATCCCATATGGAAGGGCATTTTAATTTAGTTGTAGTTCTTACAACAAAATCATGGTGATCTTTTTTGTGTGTTCTTGCATTTTGGAATATACGTCTGTCGACGAATTTGATGAAGTGGAATTAATGGGTCAAGTGGTGCAAGCATTTGGCATTTTTACAGACACTGCCAAAATGTAGGGCTCCAAATACCAGGTGAATGACTGACTTAGTTTGAAACGCACAGTACTCTAGCCCTGACACCTGACAATAGTCATTGCAAATAAGCCTAGATCTCCTTTTTTTTCCTTAGATTTCAAGCTTCATTCTTCTATTTCTGTGATGAATTAATGCGTGATCACCCAAGAGCCATCTGATCACAATCATCATTGGGCTATATATTATTTATCTCATTTTAGAAGAAAATAAACTATTATTCTTAGTCCTTTAATATATTGGCTCTGTCTACATTATATTTTAGAGATTTATAACTGAAAAATAATGTTAGTTTAATCTCAGATGCAATTCATTTTGAAAAACACAAATATTAAATAATGGAAGTGGTAATTACATGTGACAAATTTTGACAGCAATAACCATCTAGGTAAATATACATTTTTCACTAATTCTTAAAATGTGTCAGTGATACCTGGATTGAATACTGGTCTTATACAAAATAAAATGCTTTTTCTTAAATATTATTTGGGACCCAAATTTCTTTTACTGTTAGGATATAGCTTATGAATTTTAGGTCAAATTAAATATAAAGTAAAGCAACAGAAAGCTGTTCAGGGAATGATGTAGCCCATTTCCTTTGATCAAAGGAAGGGAGGGCAGCCTGGGAGTTTATATGGCTCATTTGAACTCATGCCGTGTAACCTCAAATTACCTTGGTTGGATGCTTACTTACATTGTGAGAAGTTTTGTATGTGTTTTTAAATTTATGTCTCACTTCGAGACATTGTTACTCACATTTTAAGGGGCTTAGAGAGATTACACATCCACAAGACAGTGCTTTGCAAAGTGTGCTCCCACGACTAGAATCATCATCATCACCTTGGGACTTGTTAAATATGCCAATTTCTGGTCCCTGCCTGAGACATAATGAATCAGAAACTCTGGGGCAGGGCCCTGCAATCTGTGGTTTAAGCAGCTCTCCGGGTGATTCTCATCACACTAGAGCTCCACAACCACTTCTCTAAAGCTTCCACAGAGAGAGTGGGGCAAAAGTGGGTCTCCTGCCTTTAACGTGGTGCTTCTCAAACTAAGCACTTGGAGACTCAGCGTTACCTGGGATGGGAATTTCAGCTTAAGGAGTTGTTTCTGCGTGGCCTTCTTTCACATCCTGCAATGACACTATTCCTTGTCTGGAGGACCATCCTCATATTTTCTCTTTTCTATCCTTCAAATGTGAGAAGACGAAGCAGAAATAAAAATAGCTATAAAAGTATGTCCATATTGTGAGTTTATATAGTGATTATATTTTTATCCAATCAGATGTATCTATTTTTTCTCTCTATTATTTAAAAAATCTCAAGAAGTATTTTATCCCCTACACACTTTTTAACAGGAAATTTGGCGTTAGCCAAAAGTTACATCTGACTCCCTAGCAACGTGGCAACTTTCTGGCTATATTTACAAATTGCCTTTGACACAAATGTTCCTAGACACTGTTTGTTAATGTTCTAAAACATAAATTTAAATAAGGTATTTGGACATAGATTAGAGCTGGTTTAGCCACAAAGAGCAAATGCCACAAAAACAAATGACATCAGGAGATTTATTCAAGTCACTTTGACATAGCAGGCATAAGAGGACTATAAAAGGGAGATGACTTCTACCTCAGACAGGAGTTCTTTTTATAGCTTCTTCCATAAGAGTTTGGGGGTAGGAAAATAGTGAATAGAATCATGCAGAGTTGTTCATGCCAATCCTTTGCATAGGATACTCAATGGCTTCCTTCTGTGGGTAAAATGCAAGTTCCTGGCGTGACATAGGAGGCTCTCCAGAGTCTGGGTGGGGTTTCTCTCTCTGGCCTACAGCTCCTCTGCATCCATCTTTCTGAGTCATTTGCCAGTCATTGGGAGGGACTTACTCTGATGCTGTTCCATATGGAATTCCCTTCCTGCCTTGCCAGTAGAATGGCCTGCCTCCACCCTGTGAGCTTGAGATCACCCCATTGGCCATCCAGTACATCATTCCTCTCCAAATTGAAATTGTTTTTCCACTTGCTTATTTCTGTCTTACTTCATATGAACTCTTTTGTTCATGTATGAATTATTATTGAATCCTCAGAGCTGTCGGAAAACGTGTCTTTACAGCATGACTCCCAAAATTTGTTTGTTGAATGTAGTAGATTTTTGAGTAGTGAGTAGTTGAATTCTTGAGTAGATTCTTGAGTAGTTGAATGTAGTAGATTCTCCATGGCACATGGAGAATATAGTCAGAAGTCAACAGTGAACACGTTACTACTGTTCTCAAGATAATCTCCTAACTGTTCTGTAGTTGAGGGCCTGTGCTGCATCATCAATAGAACAGGAAGTCATGCCAAAAAGTTATTCAATCAAATACTTTCATTTAATTTTTTTTTTTCTCATTAACTGACCCAACCCATTTGGAAGCTCCTTACAGAGAAAATCTAGAAGACACAATTTCTATTAGCACATTAGCACTAATGTTTGGTTAGTTAGCTGAGGCTTTTCATGGAGGAGTAGAGAACTCTGAGAGGGCCTCCACCGGCAAAGAACTGCTTTAGATGGTGCAGGAAACAATTCATGAAAGAGACATGGAACGAGATGGGACCAGGGAGACATTTAATTTTCATTCAGTTCAAATAAATTTGGCAAAGATATATTGAGTTTTAAAAGTTTGCAATAAAGGCTTGATAAGCACACAAACATGCGTGTGTGCACACACACACACATACATATACTGCATAAATATGCACCCACTACATCTAACTGGATGCACCACATAGTTTGCATAAAGTATATAACAAGCAAATCGATAATAATATACTGCCCACTATGGACATCTCCTACACACCTCTGAACCCAGAGTACACATCCCCACCACACACACATAAGTGGTCTCCATTCACATATGCACAACCACAATTACAAATGCGCTTTGCACACACATATCACACTAGCACACCTACTTGTCTATATATAGACCTTTCTCACATTATTCACAAACAGATATTGCTCAGATGCACAAACATAATATATAAACATTTACACACCACCAACAGATGGACCCTCAAAGTTTCATCACAACCACACCTTCACACATTTGTATTCCACCTGCCAAACATTCCCTGTCCCACATACCCAGTCCTTTGTCCTTTACATGTTATGCTGATATATACAATTGTGATGTATGCCTCGTCTCATTCTTCAATCATAATACACACACACATTTACACTCATAAACACACAAATTTGTTCATGGACAATGATGTTACTTCAGGTTGACTATGTCTGAAAGCACCCCTTCGATGCTATAACAAGAAAGACTGATGGGCCTTTGAAAGGGATGGTTTTAAACAGCCACCTGCTCGGCACCAGGTATACGAAACATCCACTTATGTCTCATTGAAGCTTCTTTCCTGGTGAAGACTTTCTGCTGGCAGAAGCTCCTAAGAACACAGAGAGAGCACACTGCAATAGTCATCTTTGCCGCTGTCACCACTGTCCCTTCCTTGTGTATTACAGTTCACTGAACGTGTCAAAGAATTATTACAGCCAATTCTTATAACATGTATTCAGGATGCGGACATTGAGGATCTGAGAAAGGAGGTAACTTTTGCAATGTGACACCGTCAAGGGCAAAGATGGCAATCCGCTTCCTAGTCCCACAAGACCAGTGATTCTCACCTGTGGAGGGTGCTGATTTGTCCCCTAGGGACGTTGGGCAATGTCTGGAGACAAATTTTGTTGGTAGTCACAACTTGCGACTGGGCAGTTACTACTGGAATTTGGTGTGTAGAGGCCAGAGGTCATTTTAAACATCCTACAAAGCACACCAGAGCTCTCATGACAAAAAATTACCTGGCCCAAAGTGTCCACAGTGCTGAGACTGAGAACCCTGAGCTTGGGCATGTGGCTTCCTGGCGACGGAGTGAGGAGCTGGAGGGAGCAACTGAGGCCATGGTGTGCCTTCCACATGAGGACTGGGAAGGCAGCAGTTTGCTCTTCATGATGGACCATCTGGGCACACACTCTGGCTGAATTTAAAGGGCAGGAAGACACATAAATGGCTTCTCCCTGTTGACATTACTTCTGCATGTCATCTAGAAGCCATCCCTCTAAGAAATGGGGATTGTCTTTTTTTTTTTTGGAGACAGAGTCTCACTCTGTTGCCCTGGCTAGAGTGCCATGGCATCAGCCTAGCTCACAGCAACCTCACACTCCTGGGCTCAAGCAATCCTCTGCCTCAGCCTCCCAAGTAGCTGGGACTACAGGCATGTGCCACCACACCTGGCTAGTTTTTCCATATGCATATTTTTAGTTGTCCAGATAATTTCTTTCTATTTTTAGTAGAGACGGTGTCTCGCTCTTATTCAGGCTGGTCTCAAACTCCTGACCTTGAGAGATCCACCAGCCTCGGCCTCCCAGAGTGCTAGGATTACAGGTGTGAGCCACAGTGCCTGGCCAGAAATGGGGATTTTGTTAAAACAGAAGGACCAAAACCTCCTGAACATGAGCTATTGCTGAGTTGATGAATGACTACTCTTGTTCCTAAAGTTACATGCCTTCCCTTCAATAGCAATTAAAAGAGAAACCAGAAAGAGAAAATATCAGTTTCTTGTTGCATGATATAAATCAGCTGGACAAGGATTTGTGGAGCTGAAATACATCTATCAGGGTCTCTCATTAAATCAATTAGCAAGCCGGAGGGAGGACAGAGGCCTGTAAAGTTCCTGGCAACTTTCCCTAACAAAGAGCCTGCCATTCTTGAGTCTGAATCCTCCCCTTGTCCTGATTTCTTTGGGCCTGGAAATGGTTAGGAATCAGGAGAAATTAATCTTTTTATAGGAGAGACAAACAAAAGCCAGCTGTCATTTGGTTCATTAGAAAGTCTCTGTGAATGATAAGTTGTTTTTAGGCCCAGATTTAAATATGCCTTCTACAGTCTGCCATGAAGATAACGGGATCACTTGTCAAAAGATCAAGTGTTTGTTTGTGTGTTTATTTCCTGGCAATGGGAATAATTTGCATCAAACCATCCACCTTCTTTCTTCTGGGCCTCGTAATAACTGAGGAACATCAACAGGTGTGGTTTAATAATATGCATTAGCATCCACATAGCAGTGCTGTTTACAAAGACAATTTAGGTTGATTTTCACAGTAATCCAATGAGGTAGGTACATAGATAGTATTATTCCTAATTTATAAATGATGAAATTAGCTGAGGGTGTGACTGGACATCAGCCACTCGAAGTGGTAGGAGAGGGATTAAAACGCAGTATGTTAGGAGTTTGGGAAAAGAGCAACTAATTTCTTACATTCACGGTACCAAATCAGAGGTTGTCCATGTTACTTGTATACTGAAAATAGCAGGGAGCTTAAAAAAATGCTAGTGCCTGGATCCTACCCCCCAGAGATTCTGATAAAACCCGTGGGTTTACAGCTTGAGTATCAGGGTTGGGATGCTCTCTAGAGGATCCTAACATTCAGCCAAGTTTGGTGCTCACTGCACAAAACATTCACCACATTGCAGGTTGGGAAAAGGGGCTCTGGGCTTCCAGGAATTCTTATAATGGAATGTAAGACTTGAGCCCAAAGTTATCTGATATCAAAGCTCATAGTCTTCCCAATCTGCCCAGGAATAATGTGTAGCATTTGTTGGGCACCCTGGGACTTGCACAGAACTTCCATAGCCAACATACCTTTTAAACGTTATGAACACCCTGAAATATGAGCAGGGTGAGCTCCTTGTTGTTGTTATGTTAAAGATAAGGAAATTTCAGTATTTTAAATTTTCAGAGAGAGGTACTGGTTTTAAATCCTATTATTTCCATGAACTTCAAACCCCAGGCTCTTGATCCACAACGCTCTGAGGTCTGGCCATGAGCACAATCAAACCACAGTCTGACGGTCTGAGGAAGAGGTGGGAGGATAAGCATCTGTTTTCTTTGTTGCTCTGGGGCAGGCGGCTGGTGAAAATCAGGTGAGGTAAACAGGGAGTGATCAGAGTCCAGTATCTCTACCCTATTTCTCTGGCCACTGCTCTATCCTAAGGTGACCCAACAATATTGATTGAATTTGAGAAGGAAGGGGCTCAGGGTGCAAGTCTATAGTCAACCAGAGTGATTAGCTTCTAAAGGGAATATGATCTGTAAGAAAGAAAAGCAGAAAAGCTGTTTGTGCAATTTACAATAAGAATGTAATTGAGACAGGTAGAACTTGAGTGATCGAACCACCTTCAAGGTCAGAACTTCTTGGCTTTCCAGATCCAGCAGGAGGCCGTGTGGACTGGAAATTAGGTCATGGTGAAATGATCCAGTACTATGGACAATAGGTTTTACTAATTGATTGTCTTTTTGCTTCTCAACTTTCTTTCTTAGAAACCCTGTATGTTTTCATTTGAGGTTGTCTGGGCCATGGGGACTTGGGCATGGCAATCACTGAATCCTTCCTTCAAAGTGGACAGTGGACATATTTGCAGCAGCCTAGTATCTTTAGAAAATTCTGAGTCCTGTATCACTGAGTAGAAGTCTAAACTCATTTTCCCAGCCTTCACTGGAGCTAGAATATAGACACGTGAGCTTGGCTCTGCCCATCAAATGTACCCAGCAACCAACTCCAAGAGGCTGGCACCACCCAGAATCCATGTTGCCGTGAGGGTAATGGCTGAGGAACCCACATTTCAGAAACAGTATTTGTGAAGTTTCTGGGGCCCCAAGTCAGCAGCACAAATTGAAACACTGTCTCCCAAGAGGGGAATCGATGGGGAATTCACTAAAGCAGTCCTTTAGTCTTTTTAACATTGGAGCTTGCTGTTAAACTCTCAGTGTGACTTGCTAATTCTCCCAAAGATACTAGGAGCTCTTTACATTTTTTGCTAAATTATTTTTTTGCTTACCTTAGCCACAGTAGTTTCTATTGTTTGCCACTAAGGAATCTCGAGGGAAAGAGAAACTGGTATTAGAAGTGGTTCTGGCATCAGAACCTCAAAGCAATGGCAGTTTAAAACTGGTTGTCTGGACTAGTTGAGTTTGAAAACAGTGAGGAACTAGCCACTATAGGGGAAGGGACTTTGTAAACTCATAGTGTAGAGTCGCAAAACTGCACATTAAATAATTGCCTATAGCTACCTGGAATGAGATAAAGATTACAAAAAGGATTTAGTGGACCAAGAGATCATAGAATAAGTAAAGGGCATGAAGACTAAAAGGGCAGGCTGGCCCCTTCTGATTGCACTGAAACACTTACATAACAAGATCTACAATTTCAAATGTAAATTCTTGTCTCAAGTCAAAGTCAGTGGACCAGGGACTTTCTATGACTATGATAAAAGGATCTATTAACTCTCACAGTTGCAGTATTAAGGTCACACCAAAAAACAAATCAAAATTAAAGCTTAATACTGAATTGCAATGTTAGTAGAATCCCAGATCTTGCCTGGTGACTTAGGTGAAGTTGGGACATTGATTAGGAAAGAGCGGAACACTCCCTCACCCCACCATGCACATGACTCCAGGACAAAGTGAGGGCTCAGCGGGGACAGTGAGGCTCCTAGGGTGTGAATTGAAGGAGACACTCACTCTCAGGATCGTGCTTCCTTACATTTTTAAGCATCTGATTGTGTCACCCTAGTCCTGGCTCTGCTACAGAACTAGGCAGGCTCTATATGGGACGATTTCAATTAGTAAGGTACCTGGAAGGCCAAACTCCACCACACCACCCTCAACTGGAGACCAGGAGTCCTTTGCCTTCTCTTTTGGTTTTGCATTCTTGGGGACCCACAGAGATTTCAACAATAGCAAGGGTTCACTGCATGCTTCTGGATAAATAAATTCCAGGACAGCCTGACCACACACTATGCTTTCCTTAAAAATCAAAGTTAAAATAAACAATTTTTTTTCTTTAATTGACTCACATTTAGCTGTGGTGATCAAATACATTGTATGGTAGATTTTACTTTTTAAGGAATTAAGCACAGTTCCTGGGTTACTGAAGTAAAGCCAAACACCATTGTCATAGCAAAGGGCTTTGAGCAGTTGCGAAACATCTGTCTTCAGGTACTCAATTAAAAAGAATGTTCATCAGTAGAGTAATTTGAGGAAGATGGTTCAAAGGGTCAGGAGATGTATTGCTGTCGCTGTGCTGCTATTTAATAAAAGCAAAGACAGCAGACAGAGACTTTTAGATTAAGTGAAAATAAAAGTGCATGTTTGGCCGGAGGGAAGGCTCAGCAATGCAGCATGTGTCACTTTCATTGACGCAGCATTAAGCCATTTCTACCCATGGAGTTGGGAATGATAAGAATGATTTTTCTCAACAAAAATCTCTTATTATATCATTGTTTATGATCCTTCAGTGATTCCTAAATGCTATATGATTAAGTTAAAGTCTCTTCATGATCTTAGAAAGATGCCTACTTGCTTGTTCCAACTTCAAAATCCCCTGCCCTGGGACACCTTCATGAAGTCCCTTGCAGCAATAAGCACGCTCTTATCTGCACAACTCTTGTGCTTTTTTTTTTTTTTTTTTTTTTTTCCAGAAATGGGATCTCATCATGTTGCTCAGGATGGCCTTGAGCTCCTGGGCTCAAGTGATCCTCCTACCCCAGGCTCCCAAGTAGCTGGGACTGCAAGTACATATCCTGGCTTTCTTGCACTTTTTTAAAAAAGCTTTATTGAAGTATGATTGATATGTAAAAATTATACATATTTAATGTGTAAGTTTTGATGAGTTTGGGCATATGTATGTACCCATGATGTCTTCCCCACATTCAGGGTACTAAATATGTCCATCACCTATAAGAATTGCCTTCTGTTCTTTTTAGCATGTGTGGCAAAAATACTTCAAATGAGATCTATATCTTGACATATTTTTAAGCACACCATACCATGTTGTTAACTATAGGTACTGTTCTACAGCAGATCACTAGAATTTATTCATCTTATGTAACGGAAACTTTATACTCGTTTTACAGGAACTTCCTATTTTTCTCCCCCACTAGCCTCTGACAACCACCAGTTTAGTCTCTGCTTCTATGATTTGACTATTTTAAATACCTACATAAGTGGAATCATAAAGTATTTAGTTCCCAAAATGTAGGTAGCCAGTACTTTACCCTCCATGACACAGATTGCAAGAGTCTTTTCTGGGAAACCTTGCCAGTTCAGATAGAAAGACCTAAAATCATTGAAATCATGGTTCCCAGTGAAATGGTCCAACTACGTGATCCTGCAGCTCTGGTCATGCCCAGTGTTTCTAATCATCATTTGACAGTTCTATTCCTAAATATGAACAGCCTAACATGGTTTATCAGACAGGAAAATCGGTGCCAAAACCCAACACATTTTAAAGTAATTGAGAGACGTAAGAGATAATGCTGGGAGAAAAGATATAAAAGAATTAATGTTTATCATTAATATCATCATATAGATGGAAGAAGATATGAGATACCTAAAAAAGAAACTAGATATCTATAACAAAGAGAGACTTAGAGAATAAAAAAAGAACTCTTAAAAATTAAACAAAATTTGGCAATGGTAATGAAAATCCAAGTAGAAGACTTCAAAATAAACTTGAGGATGTTTCCCAGAAAGTAAAAAAAGGAAAAAAAAAACCAAAACAAAACAAAAAAACCACCTGAAATAGAGAAAAGAAAAAATAATGAAACAGATAGTCAAGATAAAAAACAGAAAAATAGTTTTGGAGATCCAAAATCAAAATAATAGGAGTTTTAAAAAGAAAGTGCAGAAAAAAAATTAAAATAAATTAAATGTTAAATAATTCAGAAAATTTTCCATAATTAAAAGATATAAGTTTTAATTTTGAGGGATATACCCAGTCTCCAGGAAAATAGATAAAAGCAGAAATGTCAAGGAACATTAGAATTGTTTTATATCACTGGAGATAAAACTCTTGAAGTTTCCAATGAGAATAAAAACAGGTCCCATTCAATGTATTAAACGAATAAGACTTTACCTTTCTTACAAACACCATTTTAAGACTAAAGACAAAATAGCCCTCAAAATTGTGAACTAATATTATTTCTCATTATAAACCTAGACTTACAAATCCAGCCTACTTGTCAAACAAATGCGAAAGCAGAATAAATATTTTCAGACATGTACAATCTCAGAACAAAACAAAACACCAAAAAACAAACAAATGACAAACTCACAAATACCTCCTAATTTTTTCTCTAAGAGTTCCCGGATGTGCTGCAACAAAAAGAAATGTAAAACTACCTGAGATATGACACAAAAGGAGATATGACACTATGACAAAGGATAAAGGTAGCGGGAAGGGAAGAGCCTAGAAAGACAGCCGTGTATGACTCATAACAGTCAGAAAAACACTGCAGAAATTGCTTAGGAAGTTAAATTGACACAATTTCTGATGTATCTGTATAAATTTTGAAAGAAAATTAAGACAATTAATGAAGAGTTTGAGATTGAATTTCAAAAAGGATATAGAAAACTAAGAAAATAATAGGCAAATAAAATATTAACTTTAAGTAAAACAACAAAAAATGTCCTGCAGGAAATGAAACATCATCCTAATTTCTGTATGGGGTCAGTGGTGAGTAGTATTTGCATAATCATAAAAATGTGAATGTTCAGTATTGATTGAGCCACTGTATTGGTTGACTGTATATACTCTTCTAGTCGGGTGGGGAATGGGAAGTGTACACATTTGTGATTGGGTTGGAGAGAAAAGAGAGTAAAATCCTTATATTCAATACTGAAACTTTAATTGATTCCTAATACTGCAAAGTCAACTATTGCAATACAAGAATGTTATTTAGAAATATGGAAGCAATGCCCAAATAAGCAGCTAAAAGAGGTGGAAGTAATTGTTCCTGAGAGGGGGGAAAATGGGGTGCACTGGATATCCCATTTTTTCCTATTTAGAATTTTCCAAGTGTTAAGGTTGGAGGCAGGGAGAGCAATCAGAAAACATTTGCAGTGGTTCAAAAGTGAGATAATGAAAATGTGAATAAGGACAGAGAACTTAGTGACGGACAGAAAGAGGTTGACTGCAGGGCCTTCTAGATGGGACATCCTGATTGAGTGTCAATGACTGGGGTGGGCGAAGAGGAAACAAGAATCACCCCCAAAATTTTAACAGGAGAGAACAAGTGCTGCTCCTACCACAGTTGGAGATCTGGACAGACTAAAGGAAATAGCAAGGGAAATGACGAATTAAATTTTGGTCTGGTGTGTTGCTTCTGGAAAGAAGTATTGAATTCCCAGTGCAAGACACAGTAGCATTCTCTTTATCTTTGGCCCAGAGGTGGCGTGGCCAACACCCTCCTGAGTCCCTGAATGAAGAGAACATGGGGCAGAAACCCCTGCCAACCTGAGTGGGATATGTTATGAATGAGATTTAAACCTTAGTTGTATCAAATCACAGAGATTATGAGACTGTATTTTAGCTTAACTTCTGCACAGGGGAGAATGAAATACAGGCAACTTGTCTTTAGCCTCCTGAGATCATTGGTTCTATGATTAGCCCAAATGTTTTAACTCCTGCATGACTCAGTTACTGTACCTGGAAAATGGATAAACTACCTGCTGTATTACTTTGTTTTGAGGTTCGCGACTGAATAGAAAGGATTTGGAACAGTGCTGGGAGCATATTTAATATGTATTATTCGTATTGATGTTACGCTGTTTGAACAAACATAAGCCCACCTTACAGAGGAGTAGAGTGGAAACCACGTGATGTGGCAGGGAGGCCGCTGAGCTTTCAGGCAGGTGAAGCAGTCTCTAGCCCAACTCCATCACTGGCTTTTTGGGGAATATTATGCTAGGCTAGGCCGGAAGCTTAACCTCTCCCTCCAAGAAAGTGAAGGGGTTTTTGTGACCGAATGGCCCTCTGGCTAGACGTGGGAGGCCCTGGGTGAGAGGGAGAGATACGGACTCCATGCTACCACGTCTCCATTCTAGGCTGGGGTGATGGCGGGGAGACAGACCTTGCTTGGAGATGGAGTGTGGGGTAGGTGCCCCATCAGTGTTTGGGGACAAAAACTGAAGACCCTGTGTTGTGCCACACTGTCACCTGTTTTGTGATGCCATAAGCTGTTTTGGTTCTGCACACCATCTCTCCCTGCTCTTTTCCATAACACGCAAAGGGGAGAGCACAGAGGGGGAGCAAAGTGAGAGAGGAGTTTGTAACTTCTTGAGTATTAGTGCTTCCTTTTTTCTTTTTTACTAATAAAGAAGCACTGGGGCTAATAATATTTTACATCAGATGTTCCTTATATGATCTGGAGGCCTGTTCAACCCATAATGAACAAGCGTGAGCAACAAAGGAAGTGATTATGGTTCTTGCTCTGTCAGATACATTTAAGCAGTGATTTATTGCTGTCAGCCTGGCTCAGAATTGGCTTCTCTTCGTCTTCTACCCACCAGAAAAGGTGCCATAAGCAGTTCTAGTCACTCCTCCTCCTGCCAGGCCTTATGCTGGAGCATCATTCGTTTTTCATTCATACCTGGCCCCTGTCCTAAAAGGATTTCAGTTTGCCAGCCACAACCAAAACAACAATCCTAAAAATAACATTCCAAGCAGCTCTAGCACCACTAAAACTCAGTAGTGCTATGTACTGAACACTTGCTTTGTGCTAGGCTCTATGCTCCGTGCATGATATGTATCATCTGGTTTATTTTTCACAACATCCATAGGACAGATACCATCAATCCCGTTTTTTTTTTTTTTTTGAGACAGAGTCTGGCTCTGTTGCCCTGGCTAGAGTGCTGTGGCGTCGGCCTAGCTCACAGCAACTTCAAACTCCTGGGCTCAAGCAATCCTTCTGCCTCAACCTCCCAAGTAGCTGGACTACAGGCATGCACCACTATGCCCGGCTAATTTTTTCTATATATTTTTAGTTGTCTGATTAATTTCTTTCTATTTTTAGTAGAGGCGAGGTCTCGCTCTTGCTCAGGCTGGTCTCGAACTCCTGAGCTCAAACAATCCGCCCGCCTCGGCCTCCCAGAGTATTAGGATTACAGGCGTGAGCCACCACGCCCAGCCCCATCAATCCTGTTTTATGTCTAAAAAAACCAGAAACTCAAAGACAGAAGTTAACTGACTCAAGTTTACATATCTCGGATTCCAGCCTGAGTCTATTAACCACTCTTAACCTTTACTCTACATTGGATCATGTGCTATGATATGTGTTAGACTTTGGGCAAATTACATAGGGTTCTTTGTTTGTTTTTTGTTGTTGCTTGTTTGTTTTGCAGTAGCTGCTTCAAAGTGTACTGTAAGAATTAAATAAGTTTAAATAAAATATAAGTCACTTAACATATATAAATACCCGATAAATGCAGCTAATATCTCTCTCTCTCCCTTAAACCTGTTTCTTCCTTTTTTCGTCATTATGTATATGGAGTCCTTGATCCACACCGGGCACTGGCACATACAGGACAGATGCCTCTCTCTTCTCTGCACCCTTTTTTCAGATTTTGCCCTAGGACAGAGAAGCTCTTGTTTTCCAGAGATTTAAGCAATACAGCTTCTTCTGCTTGAGAAAAATGAAGAAGAATTGACTGCGCTAACTCTCACATACAGAACTAGATTTTAAAAATAGTGATAGAATATCATGACATTTGTCCAATCAGCCCCATTACAAAACACTCTGCAGAATCAGGTGATCTCTCTGTATTTTCTACAAAAAAAATATGTTGCATACCTTGGGTAATTTTAGAAGCAGAATTAACTTTCAATTTGTTGGCACATTACTGAGGAGAAAAAGTAGAGAAGAATGAGACATTAAAATTAAATTAGCCCCGATACCGATATTGTAACCTTAATATCTAGCACACAGTGTCCATACACCCACAGAACTGAGAGTTAATCAAATTCCAAATAATACCATGTGTTTCTTCACGTTGAACCGATTACTCATTAACAAATGAAACTGGGAGAAATACCCGATGTCCTAAATACACTTATGCAAATAGACATTTGCCAGCTGCCACACTTCACTGGCTTTAGGAAATACTCCCTACGGAGGAGCCCATTTTCTCCAGATTAAAGGCACTGGACCTATGAAGTTATGACTTGGTCCCTGCCCTCAAGGTCTACACAAAATGGTCCAGGAAGAGACACATGAAAAATTCCATCACCTAGTGAGCATGTTGTAATGGAACAGTACGTAAGCTGTAATAGGAGGTCAAGAGAACAAAGGCATGTTCATGCTTCAGGCACGCAGGAAGGCTTCTTAGTGAAGGGGAGGATGCTGGAAGGAAGAAGAGATAAGACCAGTGCAGGCAGGGAGAAGCGTTAGCTCAGCTTGCTTTCCTAATAACGAAGAGGGGAATTCAAAGGGTTTCTAATTGGTATGACAAATCTCCTGGGCTTCCCCACACATACACACACAACAGACAAAAAGACACTTTATTCTTCTCATTGTCTGGGGAACTTTGGATAACCAAAGAATTTCCTATCTCAAATAAAAACTTCACTTGCCTTTCTATGGTATAATTTTCCAGCTTCCTTGGGACCTGCCCTTTGGTTCTGTAGCACTGTCGTCTCCTTACACCTCAGCTTCCAGAGTGTGGCCATCCTAGACCTGGATATTTATATGTCAAGGTTTTCCCCTTCAGACTCACTTCTCAATATGTCTGGCTCAAGTGGGTGATCTCTCTCTCCTTTGGGAATTAAGGGCAAGAATGATGGCTGAGCTTTGAAGTTTTAAGCTAATTGATATCCTGGGATTCACCACCATAGATCTGAATACTCACTTTCCACCCCCCACCCCGCCAAAAAAAAGAACCTCATGAAATTCTAGGTCATC
>RJWJ010026822.1:0-23061 GCA_004363605.1 Indri indri
TATGATAAACAATGTTATAATAAGCATTCACGTATCAGGTCTTTTCCTACTTATCTCCTTAGAGAAAGTTTCTGGAAATGTGGTAGCTGGATCAGAGAGTATGCTCCCTTTCACGTTTTCCCCCAAAGACTGAACTATCATGTTCATTTCCCCATGCTTTTCCCATGGTTGGAATTTTCCATTTTTATAATATTTGTAAGTATAAGAGATGCAATATCCCATTACTGGTTTGATTTGAATTTCTTTGGTCAACAGTAAAATATCTTTGTGTTTATCAATTGTTTACTTTCCTTTTTGTGAATTACCTCTTCACAGTTTTAACTATTTTTCTATTGAAAATTACATTGTGTTGCAAATATGTTCTCTGTTGGTCACTGGTCTTTCAATCTTGTTTTTATTGAGAGGATACAAAATAAATCAGGTGGGGACAAATGCTATGAAGAAAATAAGTCAGGGGTATGGTGATGATTTTTTTCTTTTGGCTTCTTTCTCTATTTCTTGACATTCAAAAGCTTAAACAGAGTCAGATGAATCAATCTTTTCCATTAAGATCTCTCTACCCCTAAAAAGATGTTCTCCAACTACCCCAAGATGCAACAACAACAATAAATAACCCATATTTTCCCAAGTATTTTCATTTAAAATTTAACTACTGTCATATATTAATTACTGTTTTCTAATTATACAAACAATATACTAATATATTTTATTGGAAAAAATTAAATTCCACAGAAAAAGTGAAAGTCCTTTAGACAATTTCAATTACAATCCCTTCCCAGAAGTCACTTAAGAGTGACGTGATGTGTCTCTTTCTCAAGCTTCTGCTAGCCATACACATACACACACAGAAAATTATAGTTTGTTTTTGCATAAATGATATCGTATAATATGTATTGTTATGCAAATTTAATTTAGCTCCATATTTTGGAGATCTTTCATGTCAGTACACTCAGTCTTTTTAACTAAATACTATAGTATTCAGTAATTTGGATGTATCAAAGTTTATTTAACCTCTAAGCTACCAAAGGATATTTAAGTCGATTCCAATTTTTCTCTGTCCAAACAATTAAAAATCCTTATCATGTCTCTTTGTAAAAATATTCAAGTATTTCTCTAGCATCAATACTACAAGTTGGAATTCCTGAGTAGAAAGGTATGTACATCTAAAATGTTAATAGATACTTTCAAATTATTCCCTCTTCTAAGGCTTTTTACAACTTTTTAGAAAAATTAAATCTTTGATCAACTTGAAATTTATTTGGGGGTAAAGAGTGAGGCAAGATTGACCTTTTTCTTCATATAAATGACTACCCAGTTGTATCAAAACCATTTACTGATTAACACATTTTTCCCCAATGAATTTGAAATGGTACCTTTATCATATATTAAATTTCCATGTATGCCAGAGTTTAGCTTTAGATTATCTATTCTGTTCCGCTGATATGTCTATTCCTATATCAGTGCCATATATTTTAGCTACCTTTGGTGTATAACACATTTTAATATCTGATAGGGCAAACTCTTCCTTGGTACTCTTCTTTTAGGCTTTTCCTGGTATTCAGTGTTTTCTAGGATGATATGTAAATCATTTTTTTTAAAAGGAATAGCATGTAGAAATGTCATGATGTAAAGAAATATCTATTTCTCTATATTGTTTATTAGCACTCCTCCTTCCTTTTAGGTTGTCATATATAAAAATACCCACAGAGGCCGGGCGCGGTGGCTCAAGCCTGTAATCCTAGCACTCTGGGAGGCCGAGGTGGGCGGATCGTTCTGAGCTCAGGAGTTCGAGACCAGCCTGAGCAAGAGCGAGACCCCATCTCTACCAAAAATAGAAAGAAAAGTAATTGGACAGCTAAAAATATATATAGAGAAAAAAAAATTAGCCGGGCATGGTGGCACATGCCTGTAGTCCCAGCCAGTCGGGAGGCTGAGACAGTAGGATTGCTCGAGCCCAGGAGTTCGAGGTTGCTGTGAGCTAGGCTGACGCCACGGCACTCGCCCCAGGCAAGAGAGTGAGACTCTGTCTCAAAAAAAAAATAGAAATAAAAATAAAAATAAAAATACCCACAGAGAGACTAATTTTATGATTTATGGGCTTGAACCTAAATATTCATCACAGGAGACAATGATTAAGGGGTGTAAAGAAGTGGGGGAAAAGTCTAAGTGAGGAGAGTAATTATTTTGGGCAATATCTCTAAGCAGGAAGAGAATTTGAGAGCAGCTAATTGCTAAAAGGACAGAGGAAAGAATCCAGGAAAAAAAACCCATGAAGCCCCAAACTTGATCAGGATGATTTTAAACCAGAAACTAAGAGATTAAGCCTGAATATTGAGGAAAAAAGGGCTGAGGTGAGAAGTTGGCCAGCCAGCCTGCAAGTGCAACAGAGGCCTGCCTCTAAAAACTTCATCGATGTGTTAAACTAAGGTCGAAGGAACTTGAGTCCCAAGATTGTGTCCTGTGGTTTATCTATGTTATACCCAATCTTTCATCATACTGACCTAAACACTTTTTCTATCCTCGTCTGCACTCCTAACCTATACGGATATAGATGACCTTTTTGTAGGGTATGTGGCAAGAAGCTGAGAGTGAAAGTCATGATCATAAATAAAGGTCTTTGAAGTGTTAATCTTACTATTTTGAGGCCACTCACAGCAAACGTTGTCTGTGATATATAAAGAGGTCAAGAGTGCCATTTAAAGTGCAGTGCATGAAGAAGGTCAGGTCCCTATACCTGGCTTCCAGCTATCCTTGGTCATAATGACATAACCAAAGGGGCTGCTTCAGCAGCCTCCATTGTAGAAATCTTCCAGAGGTGCCCATCTGGGTGCTTGAAGCAGGATCCTAGTGGGTAGAGACCATAGGCTGTCCTCTTGGAGACTGCCAGATGCTCTGGTTGCAGGGCATCCTGGCTGGCAGGCAAAGCAGTTACCATGACAACCCCCCCCCAATCTGTGATTTTTTTTTTTTTTTTGTATTTTTCCTTTTCCAATAAATACCAAGGTATTCCAGGGACAGGCAACCAGGGCTCTCAGGACAGAATGTCCTCTACTCCAGGAAGGGGGGCAGGGATGGAGGAAGTAGAGATGTGTATACGTTATGAATGATGAGCCATCATCAGTATAAATGCATTTGTGCCCCCATCTGGGTTAAAATGTGTGCCTTTAGTTATGTGTCAATGCATGCAACAGCACACATCATGCAAAGGGGTGGATCGCCTGTTACCTGCCCATTTGCTTTCCTGCTCCCCTCTCCCTGGCCCCTGTGCTGGAGAATCACTCTAGCACTTTGCTGAAGGGAAGTGCTGAGTCATGGCTCCAGCTGGGTTTCTGTCTCCTATCCTCCATCTCCATTTTTTCCTCAGTCCACCCTTCTCCCCCGCTGGGCTCTCTCAAAAACTCTGGGCCTTCTTCACGACCTCATCATCAGCTTGGGCTCACTTTTCCCACGATTACTCCTGGGCAGTGAGAAGGCGCCTTACTCTGTTTCTGCACTTACTCCCTTCTCCCCTCGCCTTCTCAGAAGACTGTTCTGGGCCCTTTACAACTGCCCCCTCCTTGAGAAAACAGGACTCTGATCAAGTTTGACCTAGGAGGCTAATTCTCCCACGTATTCATGTTGATCCTTCTCCAGTCCCTCCCCTCCTAATCGGATTATGGCAGCGCCTCATGCCTTGGGGCACGGCAAGGAAAGTGGGATTTAACTGGATACTACTCACTGCGGCTTTTTTCTCATTCTAGGTCTCCAAGTGCCAGACCAAAAGTTCCTGGAGGGGTGTGTGTGTGTGTGTGTGTGTGTGTGTGTGTGTGACCTGCGCGTGTGTGCAGTAAAGGGAGGATGCTGTGTCCCTGCTTTCAGGGGCGGTATCTAGAGGCGTCCCAAGGGCAGGATGTTTGTGGGTCTCTGCAGGCTCTCTGGTCTCTTTCCCATCCCCTTTAGGTTCCTCTAACTCAGAAATTTCAATCAAGTAGCTAGTCTCCCTAACTAGTTCCAAATAAGGCGGACCAGGATTTTTCTTTTTTTTTTTTTTTTTCACCAGCCAGAGGAAGGAGAGTGGAGAGGCTGCCCCGCCCGCTCAGTCTGGTTACTATGGCGACAGCCGCGGGGTGACCCAAGTGATCCTCCCTTCCTCCTCCCAAACCAAAAGAGATGACGGCACCGCGCTGACTGCGCCAAATTCCAGCCAATGGGCGGCTGCTCCCGCCTTCCCTTCCGCCAGCTCTTCCCCTCCCCCCGGGAACTCGATTCACAAATCTGGACTAGGGATTTCCGGCTCCAGGCCGGGTAGAAGAGCGCGGGGATGAGGCCAGGGGAAAGTCGAGTCCTGTCTTCCCAGGAGGGCAAGTGGAAGCCTACATCCTTGGGTTCTCGGGCTAGACTTCTGTAACTTGCCGCCAGAATAGATCCCTATTCCCAAATTATCCGAAAGACCTAGTCGAGGCCGAGTCCGCAACTCTTTCTGCCTCCACATGCCATCCCCCCCACGCCCCTCCCGACCGCACCCGTCAGCACCACGGACAGCGAACCTGGGCCTTGTCTTTGCCCGCCCCGCCCGGTTCTCTCTGGATCCTCTTGGCCCCGGCGGCCACCGGGGTCCGAGTCGCTAGCGCTTTGCTGAAGCCAGGCTTCCTTTGGCCATGAAACTGAACAGGGCGCTTAGCTATGTGGCTAAGAAGGCAATGGGGACGGGGCAGGGATCTCGGGCTAAATAGCGTGTTTTTCTCAATCCTGGAGAATGGTTTCCGTCTCCCCAGCAGCCTGGGTCCGCGCCTCCTTGGCGATGAAGGGCTAGGCTCTGAGTATCCAGGAGGAATGGGCCTCCCAAGACTGCCCTGTGTGGGCGTGAGACCAAAGCAGCCTGGAAGCGACCTAGTGGGGGGGAGTGGCAGTCGGGCCCCACTTTAGAGTGGTGAACACAGACTTAGGCCTGACTGGACTCTTGACCACATACACGGTGGAGAGAGATTGCGGAGGAAGAGAAAAGCAGCAAAAACGACTAGCTAGTTCTGCCTCCACGGGTCACATCATAGAAGGGGAATACTGTTGTCCTCACCACTGAGTCCCTAAGTGTCCCAGGCATTAATGGGGAGCTAGGTTAAACAAGAGGGAGGCGGGCGGGGGGAGAAGGATTCAGCTTTATCGCTAGGCCTCAACCCTTGGCTAACTCACTTTACTCTTTACTCTCTGTAAGACGGAAGCCAATGGTGGGGGTGGGGAGGAGTAGCAGTTTTCAGGGACTCGATCTTCCCCCCTAGAACCTCTCGCTTGCCCCCTTGCCCTTCTCATGACCGTTCCACTCCCGCTCCCACTTCCTCCCTCCTGGGGCCCAAAGAAAGGCCGGTGCAAAACCATCTGCAGGCGCTTCCAGCGCTTTATAGTTCTCTCCGGGACAGACGGACAGACAGACAGTGCGGCCCGCGCCGTCGGCCCGCATCATTGGCATTGGCACCTTGGACACGGCCCCAGGCCCAACCCAGTCCCTGGTACTCTCCCGGGAGGATTCCGGTCCCGCCCCAGCTCAGCACCTCGGACAGTTCCAGGCCCAACCTTCCCCCCTCCCCCCTCCCTCCAAAAACAACCAAATAAATTAAAAGGCGGGGGGGGGGACATAAAACCTAAGAGTAAGAAGAATAAGGAAGAGGGGCGTCCCTCTTCCAGGGTAAGAAGAGTTTTCTTTCTCCTCCCACCGGTCCGCGAGGCGCCGCTGCTGGGGTGGTCACCCAGGTTGATTATGCCTCCAAACCTCAGCCTCCTGAATGAAGCCCCTTCCCCGCCCCCCGGCTCCCAGCATGCAACACGTTGGAAAAGGTGGGGAGAGGCGGTGGGGGTGGAGCGAGGGACCATCCTGGTGCTTGTCTGGGCGCCTGGGGCTGCAGTGTCTCGCCGCACCTCTGTCCATCCAAATTAAAACTAATGTTCCCTTCGCTCTGGGGAGAGGTATGGGGACTCAGTCAAGGGAAGAAATGCGGGTTGACACAAATGGACGGGGAAGGCAGACAGGAGGGAAGATGGTGACACATGACAGGAGCAAGGGAAAAGAGAACAAGACGAGGAGATAGGGCCACAGGTGCAAGAGGAGAAACGAGGTAATACGGTCCAGTCAGGCAAGGAGTAAGATGGAGATGGAAACGCACACACCCAGGGAACCGAAAATGGAAAAGGAGGGGAGGAGACGGGGATGCAGACAGGAGGAAAGATGAAGACAGAAATGAGGCGAGGAAATGGACAAAACCGAGGGAAGACGGACTTACAGACACGCACAGCACAGAGCAGAGAAGGGGAAGACCCAGGCAGAAATGGAGACATGGGGTGCAGACACACGGAAAGGGTGAGGCTGGGGGTGCCCTTCCCGCGCTCATCCCCCCTCCCTACTCCACACCCAGCAAATCCAGACGCCTCGGCCTCTGGTGTCCCAGCCTCCACCTTCCCCTGCGGGGCAGGGGCGGCTCCTCCTCGGCCAGGCTGTGTCGCCTAGCGGCGGTAACAGCGGCGGTGGCTTGATGGTCCCGGGGGCGTCCGAGTGTGTGTCGGAGACTGGGGCGGAGGTCAGGCGCGGCCCCTGGGTATCCCTAGCGGTCCAGGTTCATAGTCCAGTGCTTGGCTCCGGCCGCGCAGCTGTCCCTGGCGGCCGAGGAGGCGGCGGGCGCGCCCCCGCTCGGTGGACCCCCGGCGCTGGCGGTGGCCTCGCCCTCATTCTTGAGGTCTTGAAAGACCTGCGTGAAGAAGTGGGGGTCGGCGTTGAGCCGCAGCATCTGCGGGCTGAGCCGCTGGATGAGGCGCAGGCAGCGCTGCCAGAAGCGCTCCTTGTCGGGCTCCACGAGGAAGGGCTTGAGTGGGTAGGAGATCTCGTTGCCCATGTAAGAGTAGGCGAGGTAGAGGCAGGTGAGGAAGGAGGCCTGCAGCTCGGCGGCCGACGCCAGCTCGTCCCCACGCAGCGACTCGCGACACAGCAGGTACACGAACACCAGGTTGGCGGGCGTAATGAAGGCCTGGTCTTGCCAGCCCTGCAGCAGCAAGGAGCGGTCCACGCCGCGGAACCAGCCCACCAGCTCGCCTGGGCTCAGCTCCTTGAGGCGGTAGCAGCGTCGGCACACGAAGTCGCCCAGACAGCGAAGCAGCTCGCCAGTGGACGCCTGCACTATGACCCTTCGCGGCGAGCCGCCAGGCACTGGCGGGGCCGCCTGCGGGGCTGGGGGAGGCGGCGGTGGAGGCTTTCCCCCGCCTGAGCCTGGCGGCTGGGCGGCCGCGCTGGCCCCCGACGGTGGCTCGCAGGTGGTGGTGGCCGCGGGCACGGTGGGCACTGGCACGGCCAGGGGCTTGGCAGCGCCGCCTCCATCCGGGGGGTCCCGGCCCTTGCGGAGAAGGTTCTCGCGGTTGCGTTGCTGGACCAGGGGGTCGGGGCCCGTGGATGCTGGCTTGGGTGTCACCTTCTTGCTGCCTTTCTTCTTCTTGGCGGACGCGGCCACCAGGCGCTTCCAGGTGAGCGCCGAGATGAGCACGGACGGCCGCTTGAGCCGGCTCTCGCCTTTGCCGCCCTTGCCCACTGGCGGCGCCCCGTAGCCCCCCAGCGCCTCGTCCCCCGCGGGCGGCGCCTTCTTTTTCTCCTCGGGCAGCCCGCCGGGCCTCCGGCCTTTGGCCGAGGAGGCAGGGGAAAGAGACAGCACCGTGCCCATCCTGCAGAGCTGGGCCGGCGCCCGGGCTCCGGTGGGAACCGCGGGCGGCGCCGCTGCTGCTGCAGCCCCGGGGGACCCGGCGGTGGGGGGCCTAGCCCCGGCCCGGGCGCGCGGACTGGCGGGGGAAGGTGGCTGCTTGGCTGCTCGGCGGCGGCTGCTCAGAGTCTGAGCTACGCCAGCTGCAGCGTCAGCCCCACCCCTTGGGCCCCTTCTTTCGCGGCGCCGCGCCCCGCCTCACGCAGCCAATCCTTGCCCGAGCTGCCCTCCAGACCGGCAGCTTGTCTGACCAATAGGATCTCAAATGCCAATTTCAAGTCCCGCCTTACCTCCACCCTCCGCCGCAGGTCCTTTCCCTTACACCGAAGGGGGAAAGAGGGAGGAGGTGGTCGTGGTTGCCAGGGACCCCCTTAGGCTCAGAGCTGAGGAGGGGGAGTGGTTGCTCCCACCTTCTCCAGGTCTTAGGGCCTGGGTCAGCTTGTTTTGATGCACTGGTGGCAGAGAAACCGTGGGAACAACCTTCTGTCGTCCCACCTTTGAGTGTGTGTAGGGGGCCAATGTGGGCAGTGAGTGTCATCATCCGGACTCCCCGGTTCCAGATGGGTCGCGCTGCACTGACTCCTCCAATCTGGTGGGTTTTGAGCCGCTCCTCCCGCCCCACAGGTCACTATAGAGGGCTGCTGGGCTGGCACATTTTTGCTCTGCCTGTGACGGGTGCTGGCATGGTGGCCTTCCCACAGGTCACAGCCCGCCTCCTTGGGGGTCCTTGCTTGGGGAGGAGGACGAAGGGGGAGCAAAAAGACCCTCAGATATGTCCCTGAGGTCTGTTTGCCAGCCTGACTCTCTGCAGCGAAGCCTGTGGGACAGGCCCTGGGCGGTGGTCCCTGAAGAAGCTCTTTTTGGTTGGTTGTCCCTACAACACACACTTGGGTGGGTGATGGGCAGTTGGTCCCTGGGGAAACACTGGAAATTGGATTAGTTGGTCTCCCCAGTCTTGGACAGTGGTTGGGGCCTCTTGTGTAAAGGGAGGCTGGGAGTGTTGGGCTAACCTCTGGCCCAGACCTGGGTCCCAGTTAAGGTGGGTTTTCCTCATTTAAATGCTTCCTGCAGGTAAGTTCCTAGCTTTCTCTACTCCCAGGGGCAAGCTGTGAGGCTGGGTCCTGCCCACTTCTCTCCGGGTCTGTCTGTTCCCTTCTCAGTGCCCACAGGCCCTTTGCTCTGGGTTTTGGACTCTCTGGGCCTTACCTGAGCCCAGTCACTTCCGGGCCTGTTCTATATGCCTTGTAGGACCACATCCACCCCTCTCAGAGCCTGCTTCCTGTGGCTCCCTCAGTATAAGAGTCTTCCAGCTTCTTAAGTGGACCTTGGAGGTGGATGTGGGTTTGATGGGGAGAGAAACCCCTGCCTATAAATACAGTAAAATAAAATCCTTAGAATTGCCCCTGGAATCACCTCCATGTTCCTCACAGACCACCAACACAGCTCCAGAGAACCACTGCTGTCAAGGTCGGTATGGGCATGTGTGTGTGTGTGTGTGTGTGTGTGTGTGTGTGTGTGTGTGTGTGTGACTCTAGACAGGCTGTTCCAGAACCCCCTTGGCCTACAGTTCCAGCCCCCAGAGGCTCCAGCATTTCTCAGCCATCCTACAGCCCCCACTCACTCACACCCGCCTGGAGGCCTATAGTCTTGATTCCCTTCCTTTTACCAACAAAGCCATGCAGACTTGTCCCTCCTCCCTGACTCGGCCTCTATGTGGTACGGCACTTTCTCAACAGGGTACCTCCTGCTCCCTTGGATCTGACCTTTCTTTTCTTGGAGCCGAAGCTGACCTGCCAAACCTCTCATTCTCCCCATAGTTGTAAAAATTGTTCCCTCTTTTCAGCTCCTGTAATTGGCTCCACTTCATCCTAAAAGGTTTTCTGAGTCAGCCTTTATCTGACACCCAAGGAACAGTTGGCTCACCAGTAGTTAAGGACAGGCCCCACAGAGACTGAGTTGTGCTGGCGGAACACTAGGCACATGGGTCTGAATGGCACATGGGTCCTCTCAGCTCTGCTCCCAGGAGTCCCTCATTGACATAGGCCTATTGCTGGGGTCATTTGGGACAAGGTCTTCTATGCAGCACCCATGGTGTCACCACTGTGGACCACCCCTCCAGGCCCAGGTTCTGACCTCCTATTGTCCTCTGATGAGAACCAAGAATTTCGTCCTTTGCTTCAGGGATCCCAAACCAGGGGCTTCAGAGATTCCCACTCCCATTCCTCGCTCTTCACCTTGCCTTGCCCCAGACTCCCACATATTCCCCTCCTCCTGCTCTGGTTATCCCTCCTGAACCTCTGAGCTCCTAGCACCTGGCAAGAATTCTCCCTTGGACAACAACCTACCTTCTGTCAAACTGTTGAGATCCCACCTCCTCCAGGAAGCTTTCTTGGACTGATTAGAAGGGACCTAATGCTCTTTCTGACATCAGCCTTTCCAACTTCTTCTCAGCAGCAGCTGATGCCTAACAATTTGGCTAAGGGCTGAGCTCTGGGTCCTCAGCCCAAGATGTACAAGATGGATAAGAATAAAATTTTAAAGGACAAGAAGACAAACTAATCAGAGATCCATAAAGAGTGACAGCATTGCTGTTATATATAAGCTGGAGACATTAAAGGATGCGAGGGAAAGATGTTATGTTTCTACAGGGTGGAGGCCAAGGGGAATAAATGTAATGAAATCAGGAAGACTTCATGGAGGAGGTGGGCTTCACGGAAATGTGGTGGCTTCTTCACCACATCTGCAAGTGTGCTTTTCTGGTTGGGTTATGTTTAGGGCCTATATTCTGTGATTTACTTATCTATGTTAGTATCCGCACGTTGCTTCTGTCTGTCCAGTTCCCATATGTTCCTCTGGAGCAGTGCTGGCTGTATCAGACTCCCTTAGATGGCAAAGCCTCTGAGGCCAAGGTCCTTGTCTGTCTCTGTTTCTCACAGGTTACCTAGAGAAATGCCTGTTCAGATAACTGCTTATTCCTGAAGGCTCTTTAAGACAAGTACTGCAGGCCTAGACGGAGGCTTTAGTCCAGGTAGGACTATGGCCTTATTAACGATGATCACACCAATTTTGCCTCTCTCACCCACCTGGGCAGGTGGGCCGCACCTTTCAGGGAATGTTTCAGGCAGTGCTCCTCATACTCTTCCTCCCTTTCGCTGTTCTATCTCCCTTCTGAGAGCCCCTAGTCTAGCGGGCAGGAGACAGGAATCCTAGTCTACTGCTTGCCAGTTGTATGACCTTGGGGAAGTCATTTCAGCTCTCAGGGCCTCTGTTTCTTCATATTAAAATGCAGGGATTCCATGTATTCTACTTTTATTATCAGACAAAAAATGAATATTAAAAGAATAAGATAACATTTTAGGAATTGGACTAAAAGAGGATTCTTCAAACCTCTTTCAATTCCACAGCTCTGATTCTAAATAAAATCTGTCCCACGAATCTGTTTCACTCTCCAGCTCCAGCCCTGTCTGGTTCTCCTAATCTGCTCTGTCTGATGGGCTCAGTCTTTGTGTGCACAGCATCCGTGTGAGGCCCGCGCCTCTGCAGTTCAGCCCAGGAGACGAAGGGGAGGGGAGCTCAGGCTCTCAGCAATGTAAATCTCCCTGGGTCCCTCCAAGCCTTAGATGGGCCACTGAAAGGTGGGAGGTAGAGGAGAGGAGGACAAGTGGCTGGGGCTCGGGTTATCCCCAGTAAGCATCAAGGCTGGAGGTCCCAGAACCCAAAGTCATTGCACGCTCATGTCTCCTAGGAGCCCCTACAAAGAGGCTAATGATAGCACAGGTTCTTAAAATGGCCAGGATAAAGGCCCATCTGAATGCCTAGACCCTGGTGTGCCCCTGGCTCCCTCACTCAGCCAATACCCCCACCCCAGGGTCTCAGCTCCTGAGGCGTGCAAAGAGGGAGCGTATGTACCAGCCCAGCCTTCCCTCCCTCTCTTGAGGCCCTTACCCCAGGGAGGAGTGGGTGGGTAGGAGTAAGGCCCTGGGAAGGCCGAGGAGGAGAGCGGAACCCCTCTCCAGGTAATGTAACGGAGTGGGGAGAGGGGGTGAGCAAAGAGATGGGATGAAACTGACAAAGGAGGTGCTGCTAGCTGCAAGGGGGAGACCCCGAATTCTCATGTCTTTCTCACTCCAGCAGGCTGTTTGCTAAAGGACTTAATCAAGGAGCCCCAGTATAGGTTTTTCTGAACAAAGAATAGTGTTGGGAACACAGATGAGGAATGTGATGCCCTGGGGTGGGGAGAGAAGACACCAATGCTAGATGCTGGAGCGTCCAGGATGAAGGGGACAGAGAGGACAGGGGTGAGCTGGAGGCTCCTTTACCCTTCCATAAGCTCCGCTTCCTTCCTTGATGGGAGGGGAGTCATTTCTGTCATCCAGGTTACTGATGCCAGCCCTCTCCCGTCCTCGTCCTGGTCTTCTCTCCCCAGCTCCCTGGCTTCTGCCTTCCCTTCTCTCTACTGCCCCTTGAGAACAGTTCTCTCTGCCTATTCCTGCCAGCCTTCTCTGGAAGCTTTATTTCTCAGTTCACCTTCTCCTGCCTCCACCAAGCCCCTTTTTTGCCTCCTCCCACTCCGTCTCCTCCCTGGCCTCGCTGGCGCCCAGCATAGCGCTACAGATGTAGGAGCAGATCAAGAAGGGCGGGGGTGGTAGCTGTTGCCTTTCTGGGATATTCTTAGCTTGTCTGGGGGCTGGAGCTGGAATCAGCGTTTCCATCTCAACCAGGCAGGTGGCTGCCAGAAGCTGCCGCTGTGGCTGGATCTTCATCTAGTTCCAGGTCCCTTACCTTGTCCCTGTCTCGATTCCACTCTGTGAGCACAGACCCTTCAAGAGTCTTGCCTTCCTACCCCTGTGCCCTGGGGCAGGAGGTTTCCTCTGCCCATCAGACCTAGCCCCAGCGAGGAGTGGCAACTCAGCTCCTGGAGACTCTTGGGGAAAGAGAAGAGCCTTGAAGAACTCTAGCTCAGATGCTCCCTAGAGCTGCACACGTTCATCTGCCCCCAACGATCTCTACATGATACTTAGTCCCAGACTCTAGCCACCACCATGAGAGCCTTTCTTATCTTGATTTACAGGAAACTCTCAGCGGCCCTAGAGTTCTGGGAGCTGCCTCTTGAGAGAGGCTGAGCCCTGGGGGTCCAGTCCTCCTTTGGAACTGAACAAGGGGCTCGCTGGCCCAGATTCCTTCATTAGCAGAGGGAGGGGCCAAGAAGAAATCTGACTCAGTTCACAAATAGAACAGAAAAATGTCAAAGAGACACAGAGTGCAGGAGTTCCTACGTGGGTTCTGGAGTCACTCAGGTCTGAGTTCAAACCCAGCTGCTCCACTTATGAGCTGTAGGGCTTGGGGCAAGTTTTTAATTCCTCTGCGGTCTATAAAGTGGACCACCATTCTAGGGTAGTTGTAAGATTTTATTTAATCTTGCAATGCTCAACAATGCTTGCATATTACATGTGCATGGTGCCTGGTGTTCAGAAAATGTTAATTGTTACAAATTATATTGTCATTATTTTTACAGAGCAAGAAAGGTTTGCTTGACCTACACCACTAGCGTGGTTTGTTTTTTTTTTTCTTATTAGAATATTCTTCATTAAAGGGCCAGGATGGTGCTATCATTTCTTTTTGTTTGGTTTCTGAGACCCAAATTTACAGCTGTTCTTTCTTCTCAGCTGTTGTGCTGATACCCACTGCTACTCAGACTGTTCCTGGGGGTTGTTTGATTTGCTTCCTGAGGTCTTAAGACCAGTGCTAGTCTCCTTCTCTTGTCCGACTGCAGGCCGCATTAATTTTGTGCCCCTATGAATACCTACTCTGTGCCAGGCACCATGGTGGCCCCACGTCCTGACTGTACTTTTCAGGGGTGTACTCTGGCTACTCATCCCACACCCTGCCATCTCCCCAAAGCTCCAGAAGCTCACGGAGAGTCAGTTCTATTTTCAAGGGCTTCAAGAAAAACGTTCTGCAAAATTATAAAATCCATGTGGGAAGATACTATTTAAGAAACTGTAGCCTACAAGGTACTGGGCTAGGTGCTGGAAATAGAAAAAGATATGAGGTAAAGTTCTGGCCTTCAAAGAATGTACAACATAGGTGACAGAGATATGAAAAACAATAAATAGTAGAAAAATAATCAGTGTCTTATGATCAGTAACAGAGAATGGGATTTGACGACTTGGCTAATCCTGCCCATCCCCCTTTGCCTTCCAACATTGCAGCTAATCCATCTCCAGCTTGTCCTAAATTCTCACACATGGGGAGTTAGAATCGATGTTTATCTGAGATCCAGTTCCTCCACCTGGTACTGTCATCTCTCCTGTGCATGGCCTTTCTTGTCCTACCCTAAGCTATGACAGTAAGCACCATTTCCAAAGTAGAGCCAGGCCTCAGCAACTGCCTGCTACAGTGACAAAGATTCCTACCCCTGTGCATGCTGAGGGTTAATGAGTGACTCCTTGCATGAAGACCTCTGGTGGGCCTGCTGACTGCTCTAACGTCTTAGACAGGAGACATTTCTGCTAACCCCCTGTTTGTCTAGGATTGGGGGTGGGTGGCGGATGGGCTTTGAAGCAGGTTCATTAATTTACATTTGCCTTTCTCAGGTTCTGAAATATAAAGACAGTTCTTGCCTGTGCAGTGGCTCACGCCTGTAATCTTAGCACTCTGGGAGTCTGAGGTGGGAGGATTGCTTGAGCTCAGCAAGTTTGAGACCAGCCTGAGCAAGAGTGAGACCCCGTCTCTACTAAAAATAGAAAAATTAGCTGAGCGTTGTGGTGCACGCCTGTAGTCCCAGCTACCTGGGAGGCTGAGGCAGGAGGATCGCTTGAGCCCAGTAGTTTGAGGTTGCAGTGAACTGTGATGACGCCACTGTACTCTTCTAGCCAGGGGGACAGAGTGAGACTCTGTTAAAATATGTATATATATAATATATATATATGTTATATATATATATATATATATATAAAGAGTTCTTTATGTTGACGTCCGTTAAGTAAAAAAGCATTCCTCATTTTATAAGCCAGAGCCCCACGTATACTCACTTTTGATTTTGAGAAGGGAGCAGAGAGCAGTTAAGATTGTCCACTAGAATAATTGTTCCTCAACTTCTCTGCCCAGCAGAACCACTCGGGTAAATTTTGTAAACATATAATTTCTGGGCTCTACCTCAGACCTGTGGAATCACAATTTCTTCAGGTAGGCTCAAAATGAAATCACTGTAAAAAAAAATTTAAAGGGAGAAGAAAACAACTATGAGAGATGGCTGGATCCACCTGTTCTTCCTGGAGGGCACCACTATTGTCACTGCTGGCCAAGCACCCAGTGCCTCCCGCCCCCGCCCCCCCTGCCCCACAACCACACACACACTGCGTGGTAAGAATACCCTAATTTGCCTTTGGGAAACCGTTTCTCCCGTACTTTCAATCCATGTGGTTTACATGGGATTAACCCCTCCCTAAACCCCAAAGAGAGGTTCAAGACATGGACAAGGCCAGCTCCCATCCTGGTCACAATGGTTTGAGGATGGACTGGTAACCCAAATCAGTCCGACAAGACTCAACTCTTGGAGTTTTACTAGAACTATTGGGAAAGAGATGCTTTCCTTCCTCTGAGGTTGCTGAGCTGATGGGATGGAAGCTTCAAACTGCTGGTGCCTCTCTTGCCCCTCTCACACATGGGGAGTTAGAATCGATGTTTAACTGAGATCCAGTTCTTCCACCTGGTACTGTCATCTCTCCTGTGCATGGCCTTTCTTGTCCTACCCTAAGCTATGACAGTAAGCACCATTTCCAAAGTAGAGCCAGGCCTCAGCAACTCCCTGCTATGGTGACAAAGATTCTTACCCCGTGCATGCTGAGGGGCCCAGGAGAGAGGTCACCTGAAATAATGCACAGGAAAGCAGAGTCAACAGACAGAGGGGCAGATTCCTGACATAATTTTAGCCCCTGGATCCAACTGGACCTGATACAGTTTTATGACCCAATAAATCCACCTGCATGCAACCCTGACTGTTTTTCTAATCTTAAGGTAATTTGGGTTGCAAATCTAGTATGTCTGAGCAAAAATATCCTAATAAAACTTCCTGCCTGGAAATTTTCCTTCTGGAAATTTGTCTAACTTCAGAGAAGTATGTGGTTGATCTTAATGACTGAGAAAGGTTGTCCCTTATAGTCAGTTGTCAGTGAAGGATTGAATCTGGCGCAGGCACTGTGGACCACGGCCTGGGTTCCGATGGCCTATTTCCGGCAGGATTCTCAAACCTCCCTGTTCAAACCACAGCTGGGGCTTGGAGTTCATCGGGTTCCAGTGACCTTTCCTTAAAGTAAAAGCCTTGGGACAGAAAGGCCATTTCCCTACAGCCTGTACAATTGTCAACTCTTCTTTCTGGGCTGCTGCCAGGTTGCATTCCTTAGGTATCAGCTTCCTGCTCAAATAAGAAATTTGATGCTTAATTCTGCATCATGCTTCTGAATCACGTTTTCCCCCAGCGAATGTAAGAGGCAACTGTGGCCACACACAACTGTTGGTTATCAGCAGGGCTATTGGGACAATATCTCTGGGGGTGAGGGGTGGAGGCAGGGTAGGTTTGAGCTTTAAGCCACCCCAGTGTTGTTCTTTTTGGCCTCCAGAACTCCTTGCCTGGCCTGCCTTCGGGAGATTTCTCAGGGGAGAGGCTGGGGCTCTGATCAAACCACAATTACCCGGTTACAACCTGGTCTTCACCTGTCTTTTTTTCTTTTTCTTAAAACTCTATGGCTGTTTACTTTCAAGTAGTTCGTGAATTATTCTGCAATGGGATGGTGTTTTCCTATCCCACTAAATGGGATTCTATGAGTAGCTGGGCATCCACTCATAATTCATCTTTTCATTTTCCCCATTCATTCATTTGCTCCATACAAATTTGAGTGTGCAAGAAATTTTCTTTTAACTTTTTTTTTAGTTAAATTAAATCTGATTTCTGGATTGATCCTATTGGGGTGGAAGGATATTCATTCTTAGTTGTTTATGGAGATTCTGTCCTCCTCCTACAATATTTCCAGAAAATGGATATTTCTAGAAAATTCCCTGTTTTAAAGTCAAATAATTGGTAACTTTAATTACAAATGCAACAATCATGTAAATAACATGGGAGAGTGGTGCCATGGAGGCCGTCTTAGAATTTTTCCTATCGCTATATCTTTCTATCTATCTATCTATCTGTCTCTAACTATATAAGTATCTGTCTGTATCTATATATCTATCTCTAACTATAGATCTGTCTGTATCTATTTATGTATATCAATCTAGAGAAAGTTGTTCATATTTTAACTTTATATAAGTGAGACCCTACTATATTAATCTGAAACTTACTTTTCTATTTTTGCTTTATATTAAGTTTGTAAGATTTATTCTGATTGATTGCCCTGTTGATGTTGATGTTTCCTGCTGCATAACAGTTCACCGTACGAGTATAGTAAGTTTTATTTATTTGTTCTCTTGGTGACTGATATTTAGGTTGTTTTCAATTTTTTATTATTACAAACAATGGGGTTATAAACATTATTGTATATGTCTCCGGTGCGCATGTGCAATAATTTCTCTGGGAATATACTCAGTAGTGGAATTGCTGGGTTATTGGGCATGCACATTTTCGACTTTACTAGGTATTGCTAAATTGTTCTCCTAAGGAGTTGTACGATTTACACCCCTCACCTGCAGTGTGTGCAAGCTTCTATTGCTCCATATCTCCACCAGCTTGTGTTATTGTCAGATTTTAAATTTTGATCACTCTGATATATGTGTAATAACTCATTGCAGTAATATATAAATTTTATTTATTCAACAAATGAATATTTATCAAGTGCCACTACATGCCAGGCAGAACAAAATTGACAAAGTCCCTGTCCTAAAGAGTTGGAAAGGCCAAAGAGTACATGTATTTTATATGTCAATATGATTAATATAAAGTAATTAATATTATAATTAATATTTTATATGGAATATATATTTTAATAGAGTATGGCTTTTCCACTGGCTTAAGGCCTCTCATAATCTTCCCTCTGCCCTTACGTCTTTAGCCTCAGCCCTTACTCTGTCCCCACCACACTGACCTCCCATTTTGGACTTGCACTGGGTATTTTTTTGCTTCAAACACTATCCTGACTACAGACCACATTTACTACCTTATCACATTCAAATCTTTGGTCAAAGGCCATTGTCTTAATGAGGCCTACCTTAACCAGCCTGCTACGGACTGAATTGTGGCACCCAAAATTCATATGTTGAAGCCTAACCCCTAATGTGATGGTATTTGGACGTGGGGCCTTTGGGAGGTAATGAGGTTTAGATGAGGTCCTGAGGGCGGAGCCCTCGTGATGGGATTAGTATCCCTGTAAGAAGAGACACCAGGCTGGGGGCAAGGCGGCTCATGCCTACAATCCTAGCACTTTGGGAGGCCGAGGTGGGAGGATCTCTAGAGGTCAGGAGTTCAAGACCAGCCTGAGCAAGAGCAAGACCTCCATCTCTACAGAAAAGTAAAAAAATTAGCTGAATGTGGTGGCACACACCTGTAGTCCCAGCTACTTGGGAGGCTGAAGATGGAGGATTGCTTGAGCCCAGGAGTTTGAGGTTGCAGTGGGCTATGAGGATGCCATTGCATTCTAGGCTGGGTGACAGAATGAGACGCTGTCTCAAAAAAAAAAAAAAAAGAGAGACATCAGAGAGATTGTGTGTGATATCTCTGTCTCTTTCTCTCTGCCATGTAAACACATAGGGAGATGGTGGCCATCTACAAGCCAAGAAGAGGGCCCTCACCAGAAGCCAACCTTCCTGGTACCCTGATCTCATGCTTACAGCCTCCACGACTGTGAGAAAATAAATTTCTGTTGTTTCAGCCACCCAGTCTATGACATTTTCTTATGGCAGCCTGAGCTAAGACACAGCCCATTTAAAACCTGCCCCTGGCCCCCGCTGGTCTCTATTCCTGATCTCCCTTCCCCTGCTCTATTTTTGCCTCTGGAATTTGTGATGTTAACCTACTGGATGATTTTCTTTATTTATTATGTTTGTCGTTTGACCACACCCATACTAGAACATGAGATCCCGGATTTTTGTCTTTTCGTTCACTGATATATTCCAAGTGCCTAGAACTCAGTGAATACTTGTTGAGCAAATAAATTGCTGTGGAGAAGGTAGCATTCTATTTTATATAGTATCTGGAGAGGCCTCTTTGATAAGGTAGACTTCCCCAATTATTACTGGTATTGAATATCTTTTTGTGTTTTTTTTTTTCTTTTTGGCCTTTGGGGTTTCCTCTGGTATAAATTACTTACTCATCTCTCTTGCTTATTTTCTATTGATTGGTTTATCTTCTCTTTTTATTTGTAGAATTTCTTTATCAACTCTGGATACCAATCTCTTGTTAATTACATATGGTTTATATCTTCTCCCAGGCTACATGTTGACTTGACTTTTTAAAAAATGGTATCTTTTGATGAATGGAAATTTTTTTATGTGTTATCTATCTTTTCCTTTATGGTTTGTGCATCTAATTTTAGAAGTCTTTTCCTCACTTGAAACTGATATTCTCCTAAACCTAAAACTTTAAAAGGTTTTTAAAAGTTTTAAGGTTTTTCTGTTCATGTATACGTCTTAAAGCCATCTATTTTTATATTGGGTGTGAGGTAGGGATTATTTTTTTGGGAACAGTGAAAAACTCTTTTCCCAGCACCATTTATGGATTAGTCCTTCTCCCCACTGATATTCAATGCTACCTCTGTCACGAATACACTTTCCATTTTCCATATTTGTGTGGATCTGTTTCTGTGCTCTTTTCTCTTACCCTGCTGCTCTATTTATCTAGTCAATATGGGAATCTTTACTGAGGCTGGAAAGCCCAGTGGATAAAGTCTGGCCTGGCTAAGGCTCTCTGTGTAACCCTCTTCCCAGTACAGAGCCACTCTCCTGATGCTCATTAGGGAGCAGGCCTCTGGGCCTTCCTAGGCTTGGTGACATCACCTCCTCACCTGGCTCAGCTCCTGCCTCTCTCTCCTCAAAACATCTACAGCTTTCACTTGTCTAGCACGATCTACTTAATGAGTTTAGGCTTTCACAAAATACTGGAAGAGAGGTGACCTGGAGGTGGTATCTGAAACATCAACTTTTCCTAAGACCAGGGATACCGAGGAGGATTGGCAGAAAGAAAAGAGGGCATCAGAGACTCCAGGTTCAGCCCTTGGACTTCTCTCTCCACATTCACTGTCTAAGTGAAATTCACCCATAGCTGATGACATGCAAATTTGCATCTCCATTCTGGATCTCTCCCTTAGACACTAGACCTACCTGAGATCTTCATTTGGTTGTATCATAGGCATCTCAACATGTCCAAACCCAACTCTATACTCACCCACTAACTGTTCCTGCTGCCATTCCCACCTCTGTTAACAGCAGTTCTAGTATTCTTATTGCTCAGAAGAATGCTTTGGAGTTATCCTTATCCTTGACTCCTACTTTTATTTCACACTGTATTGAATCCATCAGCAAATCCTGATGGTTGCACCTTCAAAATATACCTAGAATTCAACCATTTCTTGCCACCCCCTCTGCCTTCACCTTGGCCCAAGCCACCATCATCTCTTGCTTGATTTATTGCAATAGCTCCCTAACTGGTCTTCCTACTTCTTCCTTTCCTGTAGTCTATACTCAAAATGGCAGAGAGAGTGGTCCTGTTAAAATGAAAGCCAGATCATGTCACTCCTCTGCTTAAAGCCCTCCAATGGCTCCCATCTCAGTCAGAGAAAAAGCCAAAGTCCTTACAATGACCCACAAGGGCTTATATGGTAAATTAAAGATAGTCACAAATTCTTTGACACTCCTCCCATTGAGAGGGGTATTGATGCCTCCCCTTCCCTAAATCTGGGGTAGGGGGCGCTCCATGCCTGCTTTGACTGATAGAATATGACAGAAGTGCCACTGTGGGGTCAGGTCTTAGAAGACTAGCAGCTTCTATGTCCTGTCTCTTGAAACACTTGCTCTTGAAAGTTTAAGGTGTCATTTAAGAAATCCAACTATCCTGATGGAGATACCATGTGGAGCAGCCCTGAGACTACACCAGGAGGAAGAAGGGCCCAGCTGAGCCCAGACTGCCAGTTTTCCCACCAAGGCACCAGACATGACAGTGAAACAATGTTGGCTCCTACAGAACAACCCATCTGCCAATGGAACACCACAGAGCAACCCTCAATGTTAGTAGAGCAGAAAAATTTCCTGAGTCCTGTCCAAACTCCTGACCCACAAGTTGTGACACATAAAAAAGGGGTTGTGGTTTTAAGCCACTAAATTTGAGATAATTTCTTGTGCAGAACTAGATAACCAAAACAGCTTACCTAACCTTACCCCCTCCCTTATCTCTTTGAGCTCATTTATTACCTGTCTCCTCCCTCGCTCCTCTCTAGTTGCAGTTGCCCCTCTGCAGCTCCTCGAACTCTCCAGACAAGCTTCTGCCTAGACCTTCACGTGTGCTGCTCCCAGGGAACACTCTTCGAGGTGCACTTAAAGAAAGCAGCATCAAACTGCAATTACTGTTTCGAACCCACTTCTCACAGTTTATAATAAATAATATTCATCTTCCTGCTGGAATAGTCTACCAAAACATTTTTAATGGATGTATAGTGTTCAATTGTGTGGATATTTGTTTTACCAACATTTCATTATGAAAATTTTCTGATATACAGAAAAATTGAGAGATGTGTACAGTGAAAATGCATATATTTGCCAGTTCACATTTATAATCATCCTTTTACTCTATTTCCTTTATCATATATCTACCTATCTATCCAACTTACATTTTAAAATACATTTCAAAATAAGTAAGGTCAGGACTTTTTGAAATATTTTTTCATCACAGTCTCCCTGGTGCCTGGAATAGTGTCTGGCAAATAGTAAGCATTCAATAAATATTAGAATCAATGAATGAATTTTAAAAAATACAAAAATTAATAGCTCAGTAAATAATCCTGCCATACAAACGTATTGAGACACAACTCAGATGTGACCTTCTCTACCTTCCTTGGTTGACTCCCATTCCCCACCAAGCTAGGCTGAGGGTCCTTCTCTGTGTTCCCATAACATCTGCATACTCAGCATCCACCTCTTGCACTTAAAATGTTATATTATAATCATTTAACACATCTGTTTCCCCTGCAGATGGTGAGCTTCTTGAAGGCAAAGACCATTTCTCATTGGTCTTTGTACCTTAATGTCTAGCACAACGACATACTGTGTAAAGCATAAAATGGCAAATGTATTAATATATTGGGTGTGTAGCCTGGGGCATGTGCTGTTCTCCGTGTGTTACATGTACTGTGTGCTTTATACGTATCATGTTACTTAATTGGGTCAACAACCCTATAAGGCAGATATTGCTATTATCATTTATATTTTACAGAAGGAGAAATTGGGGCACAGAAAGGTTAAGTAACTTGTCTGAAGTCAACAGCTAGATAATAGTGAAACTGGGATTTGAACTGAGGTGGTCTGGCTCCAGGGCTTGTCTTCATAACACTACCCTGCCTCCTACACAGAGGTAGCTCTTCTGCAAAACATATTAAACATAAGCTTCAGGGACTTTCAGATGGCCAGCCTCCTTCAAAGGTCCTGGAAGGGCCCTAGTGATGTGTTCCGAGGTTTATGTGCTTTTTCTAAAGTTTGAAAAAGCAATATTTTAGCCCAAACTGGTTAAGACTGCTGTCTCTTTCCACTCCAGCCTTCCCTCTGTTACCATTCTCTTATGCTGAAGGGTGTTGGAATGCTACAGCTGTTTCTAGGATCGAGCACAAATTGGAATAATATTTAATTTGGGTTTAGTAGGTGATGAGTTTCCTAGGGCTGCCATAACAAATTACCACAAACTTGGTGGCTTAAAACAACAGAAATTTCTCTCTCACAGTCCAGAATTACAGTGTTAGCAGGGCAAGTTCTTTCTGGAGGCTGTGAGGGAGAGGTCTGCTCCACGCCTCTCTCCTAGATTCTGGTGGCTGCTGGCAATCCTGGGCCTATAGAGGCATCACTCCAGTCTCTGCTCTGTCTTCACACCACCTTCTCCTCTGTGTCTCACAAATCTCTCTCTACATTTTTCTTTCTTTCTTTTCTTTCCTTTTTTTTTTTAGACAGAGTCTCGCTCTGTCACCCTGGGTAGAGTACAGCAGGGCCATCATAGGTCATTGCAACCTCAAACTCCTGGGTTCAAATGATCCTCCTGCCTCAGCCTCCCGAGTAGCTGAGACTATAGGCACATGCCACCACGCCCGGCTAATTTTTCTATTTTTAGTAGACACAGGGTCTTGCTCTTGCTCAGGCTGGTCTTGAACTCCTGAGCTCAAGC
>RJWJ010026823.1:0-22716 GCA_004363605.1 Indri indri
CCCGTTCAAAAAGCCATGTGGGTGATAGAAAATGAAAGTTTTTCAGTTTCTTAATTGCTAAAGTTCCCCACCCAAAACAGCTTAAGGGAAGGTTAATTACGTGACATGTTAAAGAAACCCCAACCTTCTCAAATGCCTCCTGGAGAAGCTGATGTGAGTTTAATAGGATTTTAATCCAGAGTCTTTTGAATACTTGAGTCTATTCTCCTGCTACCCTCTCTCCTGATGACCTCAAATCCTTCTTCAACCCAACATGAAAGAGCATTAATATCTTCCATCGATCAATCTACTAATCCTTTTACCTTTCCCTTTCAGTCTTCTGCATAACATTACATCTAGTGGGGGATAGAAAATTCCTACATGGAGACAGATTGCAGGCAGGAAAAACAGACAGACAAAAGGTCTTGGGCAGACAGAGGTATAGGAGCATCACCTTTCCAGAAATTTATCCGTTTGGAGTTATTTTCCAAAAGCAAATGGACATTTATCGGATTTCGTTTAAGCTGTCATTATAAGCGTCCAGGTAGGGAAGCAGAGTGAATCCACGCTGCCCGTGCAAGTCTGTTTTCTGTGGAAAGCAGAAAGGCGATCTATCCGTCTAGCTAGCTAGCCCACGGGTACTTATGATATTGTGAAAAGATGAAAGCAACATCATTACACTTATTCCTTCCCTCTTATAGCCCCTCTGCCTCCCTGCTCTCTTGAGTTTTCTCTTTTCTGCTTCGATATTGCTGCCCTGGAGAACAGTGCTGAGTAAGGCTGATGTCTCAGATCAGCTGGGGTTGGGGGGAGGGTGGGATTCCTCCCGGGGCTCCAAAAAGCCTCTGGGAGTGTGGGCAAAATGGTACACGAGTCTGTGAATGCATATTTTTTAAGAGAGTAGAATTTTCAAAGGAGCCGTGGTTCCCAAACAGTTAAGAATCTTTAGAAAAAAGCTGCTTAGGGCTGGAGGGGAACCCAGGTGGTTGGGGTTTTCCCCCATTTCCACCACTTGTGCCTTTCTTTCCTCTCTTACTTCCTCTGCTCAGGTATTATGTCTCCACCTGCCCACTGCCCTCTTCTTAGCTCTAACCGTCTGCATTTCGCCTTGCCCCACGTGCGTCTTTCATGGCTATACATACTCTGGCCCTGGGTCTGCAGGAGACCAAGTATCTGCCTGTTTGTAAAAACACACAGGCTTGACTGCCTTTTTCAACCTTTACCTGAATGCTTGCCGGATGCCTTGATGTAGCTCTAAGTCCTAGCAGCTGAGGAAGTGACTTTTGCTTCAGCAGACGGCCACATCGAGACAAGCAGGCCCCAGCTGAAAGGACAAGCCCATTCAGGGGGAGGTGACACCCACCCAGCAGCTGGGAGCAGAATCTCTTAGTGTCAGTAGTATACTGCTTGCTCCCTGCAGTCTATTAGGGGCAGCTCTCTTCATTGGCATGGGATGATCTCAAGCAAATGCTATTTCTGTAGCCCACCCAGTTTGCCAGGTCACAGGGCTTCAAGCTCAGGAAGACCATACAATTATAAGCAGACTCTCATTCTATGAAAATTCCTCATTAGTAGGCCAAATCCAGTGTTTTCAAATTTATTTCACATTAGATTATCTCATTTAAGCTTTGCAACAGCCAACTCAGGATTGCTAGAGCAAGTAGATAACATTCTTCTTGTTTTCGATATTAGGAAACAAGAGAGAGAGGCAATGTTGAAAGGCAGCGTGGATTTTGTAGTCTCCATTGTTCTAGCTCAATTCCTGGGCTGTAGCTGTTTGGCCAAGTTGCCTGCCTGCCCTCTTTACACCTCCCTTTTCTCTTTGGTAAAATGAAGGTATCTGGGTGCCGATGTGGTTTTGTGGATTATATGATATTATTTGCATAAAGTGCCTGGCATGTAGGATCCATGCAAATTGTTAACAGTAAATTTATCCTCGAGTCTTTCATAAGGATACACAATGAATTTTATGGTTGAGCAAGCCTGGAATCCCAAAACTCCTGATCTTTGGTAAAGAAAGGCCACCATGACATGCCATGACTGTGAAAGTTAGAAGGAATTAGGTTGCAACACCTTTTCACTGTGTGACAGGTGTGTCCACTCAATGGACGGAGGTAACAAGAGGACATGAAATGATCGTGGCTAAATTTCAATGTGCCATTCATGGTGATTGAGGGAGCATCCTAGTGGCTCAGAAAGAGCGATGAACGTAGAGCAAAGAGCCTGGATTTGGATCTGCATTTTGCACACAGACTGCTAGGTTTGAGTTCCATCCAACCCCCTACTGGTTGGGTGACCTCATTAGCCTCTTATTCATCTGTGAAATGGGGCTAAGACCCACCCTGCTGCTTCCTGTGCTTCATGGAGGGGATCATGTGAGATCTTCTGTGTGTTAGGGTGCTTGGAGGATCAGGTGGAACTTGAGTTGAATAGGCCCTGGATCTTAGGCATCCTTAGGCCTCTGCAGGGAGCAATATCCATGCTCTACAACCCCAGTGAATAGCAGGCCATTTGTCACCACCAGCTCCATGGCTAATATCTTATATAAGGAGTTGGTGGCAGCCACCCTGTCACTGGGGACAGATTTACCTAGCAGCCAGGGAGAAACCTTTATGTGCGGGATTATGTGAGGGGCCCTGTGGACGATCTCATTTCCAGATATTACTTCCCGTGCTTAACATCATCCGCCTGACCGTGCGCCATATTGGACGTAGCACTGGCACAGGAGACAGAGGCTGGCTTTGCATGCAGGCGTGCGACCCCCTCCCTTCTTTCTTCCTCTTTTCTTCCCTGTTTCCATTCTCTTTCCCTCCCTTCCTCCCTTCTCTCTTTCTTCCTTTTTTTCCCTTCTCTTCTTCCTTTCTTTCCTCCTATTCTGACAACATCCATTCCCCAAACCAACAGCCTCTTTGACATTTTTGTAGCATGTGTCACCGTTATCCCCCAGGAATTCTCTCTTTCCTTAGCATTTCATAAATGATGTGGCCCTTACTTCTTAAAATCTTGACTATTGGGATTTTCTTCCTTCTTCTCTTACTACGTCTCAAACACCACAGATCCACCTTCTTCTTTTTCGTTCACATTTACCCCCTAATTCAGCGGATCGTCTATTCATGCCGCTGATATTGATTGAGTGCCCATTCAGTGTCAGCCACTGACAGGATGCAGCAGTGACAAAGACAGACATGGCAACTAGGCCCACTTGTCCTATAATCCACGGCTATATGGCATGATCCATGGCCGTGACAGGGAAGTCGACTTAGGAGGCTCACCGAGCCCAGCAGGGGGTTAGGGTGATTAGGGGAGAGGGACCAAGGAAGAGCTCCTGGAGTGAGGTAAACAGTATATGGGGAAGGCTTTAGATGTATTCTGTTTGACCCAATGTATGTTGACCCTAACTCTAGTTGTAAGGGACAGGAAACCAGATCTCAGTACAACGTGAGCTCTGAGAAGACAGAAGCATTTGGGCACGTGGTGGGCAAGCTGCCAATGGATGTATCTGTAAGATATGTGACATCTCAAAAAGGATATTGGAAGGGTAGCTCCAGCTTGGGTGGGTGGTTGGAATAAATAACCCTGAGGGTAATTATTGTATTTGTTCATAATTTCACTTATAGCCATCCACTCGCAGTACTTATTCAACACGTTTGACTCTTTACTTCACACGTGAGGTCCCTTGTAGTTATCTGGTTCCGGGATTCTCATTTTAGTGTGCCAACAGAGAGAACACATGGTTTGCCCTGAACACACCAGGCCTGACCCCTGATCGCTGCTCTGTCCAGGAGGTAGAGGGTAAAAGCTTGGCACCCTTAGCCAGCCTGTGGCTCACCCATTTTTGCCAAGACCTTCCTGAAGTCAGTCGTGCTTCAGAAAGAAAGTAGAAGCTCCTTAAAAGAGAAAAATAAAGCCCTCAAGTCTTCATCCTGTGGGATGTGGGCAACCCATCCCTTCTCCCTTGGCGGGAGCTGTTGGGATCAGCACAGTGTCTGCTGCTTTGTGGGGCTGGTGGCTATTGCCTCAGAGGAGACATCTGGGAGCCTGGGAGGACAGGGTGAAATGCCCTTCTATTTTGGACCTAAGAAACGAGGATTTATTGCTCTCCCTGAGACAGGCTGGAGGCCAGCCTGGGTGCCTTGCTGGCTAACCCCTCGGCTGGTGAACGTCTGGTGGAGGAGGGGGCGAGGCTGGACTCAGCCTGCACCTTGAACTGCTGTAAATTTAATGGGCCTGCCCTGACCCACTGGCCAGGAAGCAGGCTCCAGCCAGGCCTGTGGGGGCCTTTTGCTCAGGAGCCCTCCTGAGCCAGCTGCCCCTGGCAGTCCTGGCTGAGCAGTTGACCCCGACTTAATGGGACCACGATGTGGGTGTCCAGGGCCAGCTCTCCAGCGGGCTGCTTCCTTTGGAACCAAATCAATATTTATTAATGATCTGCCCCCCGCGGGCAGATCCACAGAGGGCCTCTGTCACACCAGCCTGCCCAAGTCATTCATTAACTGCTCAGGACAGCAGCCCGGGAGGCCGCGGAGGGGCTCGCAGAGGCCAGCCCACCGGCCGAGGTATTTGGCAAGGTCGTTAATGAGCTAATCTGATTTAACTTTTCAAAATGGAGGCCTGGGTCGCTGGGGTCAGTCTCTACTCCCAGCATTGTGAGAGAGACCGGGCGGGGGGAGGGACCCTCACTGAAGGAGAGTCAGGATGTGTGAAGGAGAGCTGAGGTTAAATGTTTCTATCCCTCAATCCAGGGGGGCCAGGGACGGAAAGGTGGGGAGGACCCGGGGCTGTCCAAGGGACCTTCTTCAAGCACCTTTAGACCTCACTTTAGTTTGTCACCTCTTTTCCCTCTTGAGGTGAGAGAATAGGGATCTAGAAGAAAGGAGCCTGCGTCCCCCATTTATTCCAGGCCGGCAGAGCATTGTGGAGACGCACACAGACCACAGAACTCTAATTTCAGCTCAGCCAGCTCAGTGATCGTGAGCAAGTCACTTCATCTCTTTGGAAGCCTGAGTTTGCTCATCAGTGAACTGAAATACTATTGTCTGCCTCCTAGGATTGCTTACAGAGTTAGGGAAAAAAAAAATGAGGCAAGTAAAGTGCTTGGCACAGTAACTGCTGCATAGTAAGCTCTCAAAAACATGTCTCAAAAACTTTAGAGGAAAAACGGTAGCTATAACTGTTTGGCTGGGAAAGTTGGAAGAGACCAGGTGTAGAGGTGGGGGACACAAGCGTGGACTCTGGCTTTGCCACCAGGGGCTTGTGGGACTGTGTTTTCTTAACCAGATGAGCATGTCTGGGGGTTGTTATGGGGTGCAAATGCAATGACCGATGTCACACAGATGGACCTGCTGTGGGTCAGTTTCTTCCCACCCCAAATGAGGAGACAGACGAGCGCTCAGTGCTGCACCGATTTCACAGCTGCAAAGCCAGAGACTCAGGGATCAGTAATCTGCTCAGACTCCCATAGTGTGTGGGTGGATGAGATGAAACTTGAACTCAGACCTGCTGGCTTCCAGGATGAGCACACCCTTTGCACAGGACATAGTGTCAGCATTAATGTGGAGGCTCAGTACTGAGTTCTGAGTCTGTCTGGGGGTCTTCTGTGGTCTCCCTGCCTTTCGTTCCTGGTGTCCTCACACTGCTTGGGTCACAAGGCTGCACAGCTGGGACTGGCCAAAGGACGCACTGAGTCACTTCGGGACTTCATCCCCCTCCCCAGAACCCAGAACGTGTGCCTGTCCTGGGTCTCAGTTCCTCAAGCTTGTCCCTGCTCTCCAATGTGACAGCCGGTGAACTCCTTTTCTTAACTGTTAGGCCTGACCTGGGTCCTCCTTCCTTCCCAGATGACACATAGGCTGTACCCAAGGCCTTAACCTCAAGGGAGGCCTGGGGAGGAGGTGGGGAATAGATCAAAGGTGGGGCCGGGCTGCTCCCCGGAGGAGGTGGGTACCAGGCCTCATCACCCTCTGTCACTTGACTTTCTCTAATGGTGACAGTGGTTAATGATAGCAATAATGCTGCCGAACACTTACAAAGTACCTGCCATGTGCCAAACACTGTTCAAAGCACTCTTCATGCATTAGTTCATTTTAATCCTCATGTCGCCACTCTGAAGGAGGTCCTATCATTGTAGCTATTTTGCAGGTAGGAAATTGGGGAACAAAGAGGTTAAAGAACGTGCACCAAGTCCTGAAGTTACAATGTAGCAAAGACAAGATTAGAACCAGGCTGTCTGGCCCCAGAGTCTATGCGATGAGCTCCAAAGCTCTGCCATTTCCCCAGCCTGGCTTTGTTTGTGCCTTTTATGGGTGATGATGGGGCCCTGGAGCCGCCAGAGGCTTTTGGACTCAGGTGAGAACCCCACAGCCATGCCATGCTGCCTTGGGGTCCCTCACAGCCCCTGTGACAAGGTCCTGAGCTCAAAGGTCTGGGGCATGGTGGGCTGCTTTGGTCTTTGTCTTCTCTTTGCCAAGACTTGAGTTTTTTGAGTCTTTGCAACTCTCTCGAGTTGTCTGATTTTTTGTTGTTGTTGTTGTTGTTTGTTTGTTTTCCCACCAAGTGGTCTGAACTAAGCCATGTGGCCCAATTAGTATTTTTTCCTTTGGAGAAGGGGGAAAAAAAAAAGTCACCCAGAGCTGGAAATATAATATACTGGTTCTGCTGCCCTCTGGCGTCTGGTTGGGCGATGGGCAGCGGAGGGGCTCTGCGTGCAGGTGGGGCACGCTGGCTTCCTGGGGGGAAGAATGTGGTTTCTTTGGAGAAAGGAGGAAGGGAAATGGGGGGATGCATTGGGAGCTGAACAAATGCAGGGACTGTATTTCAGAGAAATAAACGAGGTTGACACACTAATTGAAGCAGAACTGTATTTTCATGTGTCCTCTGGCCCAGCCTCGGCCCTGCCTGGGACTCCACAGGTCTGGGAATATGAAACCCAAAAGGGGTTGTGGCAACGGGTGGATCTGACACCCATATGTGACAGAGAGGAAACTGAGGGCCAAGATTAAAAGCTGTTACTATCAAAGCTGGACAGACAGACAGCTACCTGCCGCCGTCTCTGTTCTTTCCTCCTTCTTTAATCTCATCTTCATCATCGTCATTAAAATCTTTGTCGTCTTCATGGTTAACACTGATGGAGCACTTACTGAGGCCCGGTCAGGGTGCTAAGATGTGTCGCATGTGCCATAGCATTTAATTCATCCAACAATATGGAAAGATCCATTTTAGTCCATTTTATGGATAAGGAGACTAAGGCTCTGAGAGATAAAATACTTGCTCAGTTACACAATAAAATACTTGGTAGGCCTTCTAGCCTTGCTGAAAAACTTTCTACTCTGTCCTCTGTGCTATGGTGAGCCAAGGGCAGAGTGCAAAACATATATACACACACTAGCTATATATACATACACACACATATGTACATATATATCCTGTAGCTTACACCTGAACAATAATAGTCCTTACTGTTTGCCAGTACTGTTTTCCAAAAATCACAAATATAAACTCGTTTAACCTTATATTGCTCTTATAAAGTAGTACTTTGTAGTACTACTATTATCACCATTTTACAGATTGTAAAACCGAAGCACAAAGAGGTTTAATGACGTTTCCTGGGTCCCACAGATAATAAGAGCAGAGACAGAATTGAGACCCAGGCTGTCTGGCTCTGTCATGGGGCTCCTGACTGTTGCCAGACTGACTCTCCCTGACACAAATAGGAAGCCAGCCCTGGACTAGGGACAGAGCCTGACTATCCAGACCCCCAGACCCCATAGAGAACCATGGCAAGGCCATCAAGTCACCAGGGTCTTCACTCTGGGGTCTGGAGCCATAGAATGTCATAGAAAATAACATCCCTTGACTGACAGCAAAAAGACAAGAGATAGCAAGTGTCGACAAGGGCGTAGAGGAGAGGGAACCTTTGCACATGGTTGGTGGGAATGTAAATTGGTACAGCCATGATGGAAATCAGTACGGAGACTCCTCAAAAAATCGAAAATAGAACTACAATACAGTCCAGCAATACCACACGTGGGTCTATATCCAAAGGAAATGATATCAGTATTTCAAAGAGATCAATCCCATGTTCATTGCAGCATTATTCATAGTAGCCAAGATATGAAAACAACTCAAGTGTCCATCATGGATGAATAGATAAAGAAAATGTGGTAAACACACACACACACACACACACACACACACACACACACACACAAAGAATATTATTCAGCTAGAAAAAGAAGGACATCCTAGGCTGGGTGCAGTGGCTTAGAACTATAATCCCAGTACTCTGGGAGACCAAGGCGAGAGGATTGCTTGAGCTCAGGAGTTCAAGACCAGCCTGAGCAGGAGTGAGACCCCTGTCTCTACTAAATATAGAAAACAAATTAGCCAGGTACCTAAAAATAGAAAAAGTTAGCTGGGCATGGTGGCACGTGCCTGTATTCCCACCGACTTGAGAGGCTGAGACAGGAGGATCTCTTGAGTCCAGGAATTTGAGGTTGCTGTGAGCTAGGCTGATGCCACAGCACTCTAGCCTGGGCAACAAAGCAAGACTCTGTCTCAAAAAAAACAGAAAAAAAAAAAAAGGAAATCCTGTCATTTGCAACAACATACGTGAACTTTGAGGACATTATGCTAAGTGAAATAAGCCAGCTAGACAAAGAAAGACAAATGCCGCATGATCTTACTTATATAGGGGATCAAACAAAATTGAATTCATAGAAGCAGAGAGTAGAATAGTGGCTGCCAGGGGCAGGGGGGTGAGAGAAATGGGGGGATATTGGTCAAAGGGTACAAAAAGTTTCAGTTATAAATTCTGAGGATCTAATGTATAGCATGGTGACTATAGTTAATAATACTTTACTGTGTAATTGAAATTTGCTAAGAGATCTTAAGTGTCCTCACCCCCTCCCCCCCCACACACATGGAAAATTGTAACTACATGAGCTGATGGATGTGTTCATTAACTTGATTGTGGTGATCACTTCACAATGTATACAGATATCAAATAATTACATTGTATACCTTGAATATGTACAATTTTTATTTGTCAGTTATATCCCGATAAAACTGGAAAAAAGTTTTCAAAAATCAGTTTTATAAAAAAGCATCCTCATCACTCTCCGTCTCCTTACCCTGCTTTCCTCCACTTCAACAACTTCCTGGCCTTGTTATACATTTAAATTTATTCATTGCTTATTTTGTGTCTCCCCACTAGAACATAAGCACCACAGGGGTGGAGACTCCCTTGTATGCACCCCTCGCCTGGTACACAGTAGGTGCTCAATACATATTTGCGGACTCTCCTTTGGCGAGTCTAAGGGTCCCCCAAGTCAGAAGGTGGGACAGCAGGGAAGGGCTGGCTTGCCCTGTTTCTGAGGCAGCTGTTACTGCCAGAATTATGGATGATTCTGAGGCAAAAGAGGGATGATGAATGAATGGAGAGGGGAGGCCTTGAACTGAGGGGATGGGGTTATCAGCCGTCCTGAACACAAAGGAGACGGGCCAGCCCATTGTCCAGGTGGGTGCCACTCATGAAGCCCCGCGGTGGCAAAATTCTGGAGAAATGGGAAAGGTCTCATAGGAGATCCTGAGCCCTGGCTGACTGCAATGGGGTGTCCCTTCCCAAGCCCTTCCAAACCTGGCGGGGTGGGAACGGCCTTCATTTCCTGTGCTTGCAACAGAGATTTATTGTGCAAGGGCAAATACTGGACTCAAAGAGAAAGGAAAGCTTGGTGGTGGTGGTGGTTAGTGGGGTGGTTAGGTGATAAAGTAGGAAGCCAGGTTCCACACCAGGTGAGCGGAGCATGGTGCTCAGTCATCTGAAGCACCAAGGTCTCAGCAGTTAGGACCAAGGAGGTCCATCAAAAGACTTACTCCCCCTGTTCCTCGGTTTCCTCATCTGCGAAACAAGGATGATAAAAATACATGCCTCATGGGGCTGTTGTGAGGACTGAAGGAGGTGGCTTATGTAGAGCGTTCAGGACAGTGTCTGACACAAAGCAAGTGCCATGGAAGCATTGGCCGGAATGACGACTACGGCGTCTGCTTCCGTTATTCCTGTTTGTAGGGAGCCAGTCTGGAGAAGTGCACTGGGCTTTATGGGCATGGAAACTTCTGGGAGGGAAACTGCAAACAGCTAGCCAGGCAGTCGGGCTCCAGAGCCAGCCCTCCTAACCGGCATGCTCTGCCACCGTCCCAGAAGTGGCAGAACAGATTAGTGGTCAAGATAAGAGACCACGGCATCAGATAGACCTCAGCTGGGATCCTGGCTCCACTGTTCACTAGCAGTGTGGCCATTTGGGTTTGCTGCTTAACCTCTCTGTACCTGTTTCCTCGTCTGCAATATGGGGATACCAACAGTACCCATCTCATAGGTAAAGACTTCAAACAGCACTCGGTGTTAGTTTTTATTATTAACATGGGCAGTAGAGAGCTTAAGCACCTCAGCTGTATGGAAACGAGGCTCTAAATTGACCTTTATGAACACTGTTGGGATAAACACTCCTTGTTTGGGTGGAAAATAGCCGCTTCCTGTCCTAAGGCTCCTTTGGAGCATGGATGGCACTTCCCCGAATTGGCCACTAGATGGCACGCATGCTCTTCCCCGCCCTACCTGAGCGGCTCAGCGTCAGAAATAACGCCTGAGTGGGAAAGCCACCTCCTAGGTGCCAGACGCTGAGCTGCGCCTTGCGCCTACTTTCTCACTTACCGCTCACAGCAGTCCTCAGATTAAAGGAGCCGCTCCCCGCAAAATTCTAAGCACAGCGCCTGGCATGTGGTAAGGCTTCAAAACACATTTGTTACGCTTCCTATTGTTATTACCCCCGTTTTACAGAGGGGAGACTGAGGCAGAGAGGGTGAGTAGACAGATGGAGCCTGGATTCTAAGCCAGACCCGATGCAGACTGCAAGTGCAGACTCATTTCAGGGGACGCTCACTTCAAGGTGCCCTGCTACATCTACTTTTGCCCTCTCGATTCCTTCTGGCTCTGCCACTTTCTTACTCGCGATATGATCTTAAACCAATTAGGCTTTCAGAGCCTCAGTTTCCTATCTGTACAATAAGGGTTATACTACCTTCCTTATTTTGGACATACTTGGGAGACAGACCAGAGTAGACACTCTGTGGATGGTGGTTACTGTTAATGTTACCTGTTAACGTGACCAGAGTGAGTTCATTAGTTCCCTCCTTCCCCCACCCCGCTTCCTTCCTCTGTGTGCCTGGAACTACAAAGTACTCATGGTTTCTGCCCTCACGGAACTTACAGTCCAAAATTTCCCAGTCTCTGTCCATTCCTGGGACAATTCCACCCCCAGTGTGTCTTTTTCTCCTGTAAGCCACAGAGATCTGGTGCCACCGTGGGGTCCCTCTCTCGGCAGGACCCAGTTATTATAGACCACACAACTCACATCCCACCTCCTCCCCTGCTGTGGTGCTTCCAAAGCAAGCCCACACGTTCTTTAGACACTGCAAGACATCTGCAAATACCAAACTACCTGATTCTGTTCATTCAGCTTCCACAGTGGCTCTCTCACTGGCTTTAGGATCAAAAGATTGTGCCGGGGTGCCTGACCCTTTGGGAGGGAGACGCATGCTGGGAAGATGGGGTCTCATGAGCTCATTCTTGTTTACAGGAGAACAGCTCTGGTTTTATCTAATTTATATATTGGACCTATATGTAATATTCTGTGGCTAAAGAAAACCACTGAAGACAACTACCATGGCAGGTGGAAAGGAGAAGAGTTTTGAGATAATTGAGAGAAAATCTCCAGGAAAGACATTTGCTTGGGAATGTGCTTTAAAATTAGTTTCCAAGGAAAAAAGAATTTAATTTTTAAATAATAGTAATTTGGGGGTTATCTGGAACCCCACTCGCCATCGCTGCTGACTTGACTCATTTGGGCTGGTCCCATGCTGCTGACCTCAGCGAGGCCTTGGGCCACGTCCCACCAGGCTGGCTCAGGACTCCACCTTTTCTGTGTTGCAGTGCCCTGGTTCCCAAGAACCATCCAAGAGCTGGACAGATTTGCCAACCAGATTCTCAGCTATGGAGCGGAGCTGGATGCAGACCACCCGGTGAGTCCATAGCCCTCAGGATGAGATTCTTTCAGTTCCTTCCCTCCTCTTTTCCCTTCCTCTCCCCTCCCCTCCCTGCCCCTTCTTCTCCCACATCCTCTGCTTGGAGCAATGTGTTTGTTTACTTGTTCGACGAACATGTATTGAGTTCCTACTTACGCCAGGGTGGAGGAAGTAAAGATTAACATGACATTGTTGTCATCGTCATTGTCACGATCACTATTATTGTTGGAGCAAATATGAATCACTGTCCGGAAATGACTGTCTCTACATAGACACGGACACACAGAGATGTAAATGGTCTTTGTTTCTGCCTTTGTATGTCTATGGAGGTTTAAATTAAGTGCTTGGGAAACAGTGACCCATGCTGACAACTCTGCCAGCTGCAGGGGTGGTGAGGAGTGGCGGCACTGGAACTAGATCTCGAAAACTGCGTAGAAGATTCTGGTCCAATAAGGAAAGGGCAGCCTTAGGGCTGAGAGGATGGTACATGTGAAGACTCAGAGTCCTGAAAGCATCGGGATATTTGGGGAATGCTGGTTGGTGCGTTGGGTATGAGGATGAAAGATGCAGCTGGGCAGTGTTTGGGGACAGGTTTTAAAAAGTCTGATATGCCAGAAAGAGGATTGTGGACAGATCCTTGTGTCTTAACAGTTTTTGAGTAGAGGACCAGAGTGGGACAGGGGGTCCTGGGAGGGCGCAGCCCAGTTCCAGCAGCCACCATGGGTGGGAGGTGCCACCACCTTGCAGACTGCCCTTTACTCTCTTCCAGGCAAACGACTTCTTTGTCTTTAAATGACTTGGAAGCTGTTTCCATCACAGGGTTTTAGGGTAGCTCAGAAGGAACATCTCTGCTTCCTCAGGAACCTGGTTTCCTCCCTTGTTTGTGTGGGTCTTTACTGTTGACAAGGAACTTGTTCTTCACAAAGGCACTTTTCAGGACGCAAAGCAGATGTTTCCATCATACAGACAGATGTGGGGAGGCCCAGTGAGGGTGAATGACTTTCCTGAGGTCCCGTGCTAAACTCTGGTCCTGTGTGTTCACTGTGCCCGAAGACAGAGGCCCAGCTAGGGGCAGGAATCCAGGCCCTTCTCCTGAGGCAGAGAGAATGCTGCTTCAGGGGCAGGCTGGCCTCTTGAAATAGGAAGAACTGATGCCTGTTCTAGTTCAAATAGTAAAACCCCTTATAGGGGACTTGGAAATACAGAAAAGCATGAGGAAGAAAATGAAGGTCAACCGGAATTTCAGATATTGCTATTTTTCTCTCTCATTCTGTTCTGCAATTTTTAATAACGGGAAAGTATATATAAACAGAAATAAAGGTGAAATTCTTCCTGTCTCCCAGACTTCAAAACAGAAAAAAAAAATCACCTATTATCACACCGTCCTAATATGATCAATATTAACACTTGGACGTTCTTCCTCCTCCTCCTCCTCACTCTTTCTCTCTCACTCTCTCTCTCTATGTGTGTGTGTGCATGTAATTATCTCTCTATCTATTTTTAATGCAGGGCCCTAAGTTACTAACCAGCCCCCCATAGCAAGGATGCAGGAGGTTTCCAGTCTTTCACTATTAGCATAACCCTGCAGTGAACATTCTTGCATCTTTATGGGAACTTCCGAAGACTTCCTTGAATACTAGTTGTGAAATGCAACTAAATTGTCTTTCAACTAAGGATAGAAATTATATTTAAGACTCCTAATACATATTTTACTTAAATATTCTCCCTCCCCAAAACCAAGGTGAAGTTGGAGGCGTTTGATCCAGTTCCATCTCCCGATGGAGCAAGCTCCTGTGGAGCCAGGAGTGGCCAAGGCCGCTTCGGGCAAGGCTCTGTATGAGTCTTTGACAGGTCTCTGTCTGGGGTGTCTTAGCTGTCTCTCCCTGTCTGCAAAGCATCTACAAAGACCTTGTTTCTCAGAAAAGCTGCCTGTTTGCCTCTGACCCTGTCCCTGGGGTCTGCCCATCAGGGCATTTTCTTCTCTTACCAACCCTCAGTCTCCCAGCCCTGACCCCACATTCCTCCCATTGGCCCCACTCCCTGTTCATCCCGGGCAGTGGGAGAAGCCAGTCCAAAGACACAGACATTTCCCTCCCTGTATCCTCGTGTCCCCTCCAAGGCAGACCAGGCTGGCCTCGAAACTCTCCGGAATTCACTGCTCTTCACAAGCCTAGCCCACAGCTTGGCTCCATGGCCTCTCAATGTCATGTATTTTATCATAAAAATACAACTTATCAGGTACACAGTCCCCTGAAGAGGAGGCGCCAGGCTCTCGCTGTTCCTCTGGTTTTTCATCAGATCCCGGGGACGTGGGCCAAGAACACCGCAAACCCTCCAGGATGCCTCCCCACGGCCCCCAGGCCCACATGCCTGGCCCCAGTGTGTGAGCTGCAAACAGACAGCGGTCCAAGGGGTGGTGTTGGGGGGTGGGGTGTTCTTCCTGAAAGGACCCTCTGTTCTCTCTGTCCCCTCACATGCAGCATGATCTCTTCTTCCCCTGACCCCTGCCCTTGGCAGTATGCACTGATGTTTGACCCAGTATCTCACATCAGGGCCTCCAAACAGCCACTTTGAAAAATGAAGTAAAGGGAGGATTGTTCCCAAAATGTAGGGCAAAGAGCATCTGCCTTTCAGCTTCGGCTAAGTGGGAAAATGAAGTGGGCTCGCTGGGCTGTCCTCCGTGTATCCTGCCTCCTTTCCTGCGTTGCCATTCTCCCTCCGTCCCTCCTTCCCTTCTTCCTTCCACAAACATTTATTAAGCTAATGATATTAATAGCTAACATTCCTTGAACACGGACTGTGTGCCAGGCATTTGGCATGCATTTTATACTTTACATGTCAGCACCACCCTGTGAGCGTTGGATGTGCCATTTCCTGATGAGAAATCTCTGATGGGGAAGGCTGGGTGGCCTCACGTGTACTTGAGCTATGTGCCGGGCCATGTAAAGGAAAGGAGGTTGAAACAATAAATAAGACATGATCCCTGCCCTCCAGGGCCCTATAGTTGTGCAGCAGAGGGAAAAGGCGGTTGATTCTTCTCAAAGCCATGCCAGGGGGAACTGGGATAGCAACTGTGAACTTGGCAGGTGGAATCCATTTCCAAAATTGACTGACCATTTTTCAGCCTCTGTCCATGTTGTTCCTTTTACCTGAGATGCTTTTCCTTATCATCCCACCTGTTCTTTCCCCACTGGTGAACCTCTGTTCATCTTTTAAGGTCCAACTCATATATCTTGCCTCCCTAAAGCCTCCTTCCTATTTCTTTCCCAGGGGTAAACTTTTCATACTGTTACTGCAGAAAGAACTACGTACATGTCTTAGAGATGGTAACTATCACATTGTGTTCTACACTTTGTGCATAGAGTATCAGATCACCTAAATTTACTTCTTCACGACCTGTAACCTCATAAGAAGCACAAGGCATATATATGCAAGTCAAAGGGCCATATTCATGTTTCTCCCAAAAATGTAGTCTATGAAAAAAATCCCATGTTCAGAGAAAGAAACACTGTATTCTATAACTCCCTTTTTTAAGCATACACAAGTCCCGTTATCTCATTAGGGCTTTGAAAAGTCCTGCAAAAATGAAACTTATTCAACATAATCTTTTCTCAAACTATTTACCCATGGAACCCCATTGAATGGAACACTTAGGAACATTATCATGAATGGTAGTGTTCCATGGAACACAATTTGGATAATAGTTAGTTGAATCGTAACTCAAGAAGATACATAATTAAAGGCCAGGTTTTATGAGTCAGATAGCATGTACTGTCAGTTCTAAACTTACTGTGGATTGGATGGTTGGGGGGAACTTCTGGAAGGAAGAGGTCTGAGTTGACCCCTCTGGCAACCGGGGTAGGCTAACTGCTTGTCAAGCAACCTCCATGGCCTAACCCAATAAAAGTTTACTTCCGGTGTGGGCCAGTAAGAAAACTGCTCCTCATGGTCTTTCAGAAATCGAGCCTCCTTCCACTAATGGCTGCAGCCTCCTCTAACTCCTTGGAGTCCTCTCCATTCTGCCAGTGAGTGGGAGAAGAAAGACTGAAAATCTCTCCTGAAAGGCTTTTGTGGGCCATGTCTAGAGATGGTTCACATCTCGCCTCTCAAATCCCATTGAGTGGAGCTCAGTTACATGGCCACTACTTACTGCAAAGGAGACAGGGAAAGCAGTTTAGCAATGTCCTCTGAAAAAAGGAGGGAGGACAGACCTTGGGAGCACTAGCAGTCTCTGCCACACACACCCTAACCCCAGTGCTCCCCTTTCTAGTTTACCGGACACCTGCACTTGAGTCTAGGCTGAAGATCTTCCCTGCAGAGGGCTTCCTGGTGGAGAAAATTCCAGCCAACACAATTGTCCTTCTGTGTATATTTCCACTTCTTGATCCAAGTCTCTCAAATTGAGTCTTAATCTTTCAAGGTGTGGGCATTGAGTTTCCCTCCTCTCCAGAAAATTCCTCAAGAACAGAGATATATTTTTCAATACTTTTCTCCTTTCTTCATCTAAAAAGCCCACCCAACCTTCTCCACCTGGGGGCTCTGTCATAGTTTATTCTAAAGATCCGCCAGTTAAGTCATCAAGCACTGGTTGCACTCTGACTAAGGTGCTCTATCGAAGCATAATTTTCGAAAAGCTAAAAACATAACTGTGATACAAGTATATAGTGAACACCTGTCAAAGATCCATTTGACTCATTAATGAGGGAACCAGAAAAATGACAAAGATACAAAAGACCAAAGTATAAATGGTCTTTGAAAAATAGAATGCTTTAATACAATCAGTAAGATGGATGCACAAATGATTACTGTCCCATAAAGCAATAAAGCCATAATCATGAATTATTGTTTCTAGTGGACAGAAATCATTTGTAATTTGATCATAAAATAAATATTTTGCAACTTATTGATCTTTGAAGTGGCTGGACCTTAATAAGTGTTAAATATATGTCCCCCTAGAGCATACAGTGAGCTTATTAGACAATGATCTAATATGACATTGAAAAGGCACACAGTAATTTTTTCTTGCTTTTTTCCTAGGTTTTGCATAATTTTTCTTAACGGCTCCTACTCAGGGGTATGCTGAGTATGCTATGCACTGAAGATCCAGTCCCTAAGTTTAACCATGATTAACAAGTGTGATAACCGACTTGAAGGAGAAACATACAGATTATTGAGGGAGTGTGTTATGGAGGGAAACCAACAGGCTTTGGGAAAATCCAGTAAGGTCTCTAAGTGTGCAATTTAAACAAAAACAGAAAGAACAAGTAGTAGCTTACTGGTCTACGAGGGTGGGGAAGAGGATTCCAATCACAGGGAAGAGCATGTGTGAAGGCCTTGATGTGGGAAAGAGCATGGCATGTGTAAAGAATTACAACGAGACCAGTGCAATCTGGAGCTCCATATGTGGCTCAGCATAGTCTGGGCACATAGCCAAGGCAGGTCACATAAAGCCTTGCGGACTGCCTTAAGGGTCTTGAACTTTAGTCTGAAAAGTAAAGAGAAACCACTGAAGGTTTTTGGGGAGGTGGTGACCTCACCAGATTTGCATTTTCTAAGTCTTCTTGAGCTGAAACGGAGGGACAGTAGGCCACTTGGAGTCCAGGCAAGAAATGATGGTGGTCTGAATGAGGTATGGCAGAGAGAATGAAGTAGGAAGGATGGATTTGCTATGTTTAGAAGGTAGACTGGGCAAAAATTAATAACTGGATGTGAAGGAAGAAAGGAGGGAAACCATAAAACAGTGACTCCCAGCTTAGTGGCTTGGGCAATCAGGTACCCAAATCCTTCCAGAATCCTTCTTGGCCAACCATGGCATGAGCAAGGGGAAGAGGTACAGTCAGTACTCCCCTAAGGTCTACAGCATGGGAATGGCAGATACATAATAAATACCAGTTTGAACCGTTTGTCTCCTGTGTACCATCCTTCCCCCAGTTGGCATGAGACTGTATGAAATGCAAAAAGCCTCTTGTTATCGGCCTGGACGAAACAAAAATAATGAGGTAAGAATTCTGCAGATGTTTTTTAAAAAGCCCAGGAGTGGGTGATGGAGAACAGTGACCCAGTCTAGAGTATATCCTCTTTATGTTCTGAGCCAGACAACTCAGCTTTTGGATTTCCCACCATTTTGCACAAACGCATCATGCTTTGCGTGCCTACTTTGTGCTCAGAATTTTACTTGATGCCTTACCCACACCACCTGATTTAATCCACACAACATGGTGAAGTGGGTATGATTAACAGTCTTAATGAGGACACTAAGGCTCTGAAAGGCAAACTGACCAATCCCAGGCCATGCTCCTAGTGAATGAATGAGTTAATATTCCAACCCAGCCTGTCCCACTTTAAAACCCACATTTAACCTCAGCTATGACATCAAGAAATGATGAAATAAAAAAAGAAAACAGAAAAAAATGAAATGATGAAATAAATATCTCAGTCTAGAACTTGTCCATATACACTCATGTGTTACTTAACAACAGGGATATAGTTTGAGAAATGTGTCAGCAGGTGATTTTGTCATTGCATGAATAGCATAGACATACACAAACCTAGGAGGTATACGCCTAGGCTATCTGGTCTAGCCTGTTGTTTGTAGGCTACAAACCTGTAGAGCATGTTACTGTATTGAATATTATAGGCAGTTGTAACATAATAGTATTTGTGTATCTAAACATAGAAAAGGTACAGTAAAAATATGATATTACTATATAATCTTATGGGACCACTATCTTGTATGTGTCTTTTGTCTAAGGAGATGTCATTATGTGATGCATGACTGTAGTTACCCTCTCCCCAAAACCCCCCACAAGAAATCACACTCCTCAACATACCCAAAATCATAAAACTTCTGAGATTAAGAAAAGGGGTTTGCATGGAGGCTTCAGATGGTGTTACAACTTCACATCCTGTAGAATTCTCTCCACTTTCTCCCATCCTCTCCTCCTCTCTGCCCCCTCTCCCCACCACTCCTTCACCAACAATATATTTTCCTGTCAAAACATACTTGGTTGCATGCAGTGCAACCAAAATTGCTGCTATTAGTTTAATTGAGACAGGGTGATTATAAATAAATTACATGCAGTGCTACCAAAATTGCTGCTATTAGTCTAAATTGAGACAGGGCGATCAGTCATCACCAAGTGTAGCTTCATTCAGAATGCACTCCACGTGGGTGACCACAGAGAACCTGTGGTCATCTGGCAGCCCAAGGATGCAAGGCCAAATCCCCAAGAGGCTGGGCTTCAAGGCCACAGATCTCTCTGACCACCAGTAACTGACAGAGCAAAAGTCCCTACAATCTGGTTGGTGGGGCTCCCTTGTAGGCAGATAATGAATGTCTTAGAAGCTTAGGGCTGGAAGGGACCATGGTTAGAAACCTTCCCACATGGAAAATCTGCACAGTAAATTGTATATGTGTATATTCATGTGTCTCAATGCACTTACTTATCTTCTGCCACTTCCCCAAAATGATTTGAGATGGATTTTTAATATTATTTTGCTTTTTTTCTCATTATAAAAGAAACCCATGCTTACAGTAGAAAACTTCAAAAGCATAAATAGTATAGAGGAATAAAACAGTTACTGTTATCCATTTTTCCCACTTCCTAGAGGTAGCAGCTATTAGAGTTTGGTGTATTTCTTCCATCATTCCATTCATATATTTATATATTCCCTTTGACATAGTTGATGACTACTCAATATGCAATTTTATATTAAGCTGTTAATTTTCATAAGTGGAAAAAATTTTAAGCCACCTAAACTAGGCATATTAAAGTTAAACAATAAAGCTGAATAGGGATGAGAAATGGTCATGGACATTCCCATTCCTGGAGGCAGCATGATGAAGTGGAAATATACTGATTAAAAGAATTCTTTTGGCTCCCTGGTTTCCTGCTTCAACCCTCAGATCTCACCTTGCCAGCCTGGGTGTGACTATATAATCCTAATGGAGGGGCTGGTTCTGCGCTTAAAGGCCCTTGGGCAACTAGCCCTATGAGCTTCATTTTGTCATTTCTGGATCGAAAAAAAGAAATAGATGGTTTCCACGGTGTCTTACAGGTTCAAAAGTCTACATTTTATACTCAGAGGCTGGAGAATGCCATTTACTAGTGACTATTGAATAAGACTCACAGGTGAGGATGACTGTAACAATCAAACCTTAATGTTTGACTAATACTGAAGTTTTATTTTGAGTCCTAAGTATGGAGATGTGGATAAATAAGTATTCTTCATTTAGTCCAGTAGACAGGTTTCTAAAATGGGTGTCTTAGTGCTGCTTGGAAATTGATTCATGGTGTCCAATTTTCTCACCGTATCATCTCAAACCAACTTATCTTCACCCTGTAAAATTGAGGGCCAACAGTAGCTTTAAGTTCTCAGATTCTTAAGCTTTCTTATCCATAATTAATGATTCAAAACCATTCAGTGCTCTAAGGAAAGCAATAGAGTTAAACTTTGTAATAACAATGGCATGGAATCTTCTCTAAACTGAAGAATCACTTAATTTATCTAGAAGTTAGCTTTGGAATGCAAAAAGTGTAATAATTTTACTTTACTTTTTCAATGTGAAACATTTGGATTTTTCTATTTTTCAAAATATGTTCCAGGAAACAAACTGAAAAACTCTTTTCCTCCTTCTCTTCCTTTCTTCTGTCTTTCAGCAAGTGTCTGCAGTTCCTTCTGTGTGCCAGACTCCATACTACAGAGTCTGAGATGAAATTACATTATATATATTGACCTCAGTTTCTTTGCAATTACTGGTAGGGCCTATTTAAAAATCAAAAAACAGGCCAGGTAGGGTGGCTCATGACTGTAATCCTAGCACTCTGGGAGGCTGAGATGGGAGGATCGCTTGAGGTCAGGAGTTCGAAACCAGCAACAGTGAGACCCCTTGTCTACCAAAAACAGAAAAGATTAGCCAGGTACAGTGATATGCACCTGTAGTCTCAGCTCCTCAGGAGGCTGAGGCAGGAGGATCTCTTGAGCCTAGTAGTTTAAGGTTGCAGTGAGCTATAATGATGCCATTGCGCTCTAGCCCAGGCAACAGAGACAGACTCTGTTTCAAAATAAATAAATAAATAAATAATAACAATAAGCATGAACTCAACCAATTAAGCAAACAAAACAAAAAGCATCATCTAAAATTCAGGGAATATTTCTCTTTTTAAAAGACTCCTTTAAATATTGCTCTCCATAATAGAAGCCTTTGTTTTGGATTCATTAACTCCCTGGTTTGGAAGGTTGGTGGAGCAGAGAAACTGGAAGCTGCAGTGGTGGGTGGCATGTCTTATTGGGAAAGGCTTGGAGGAAACAGAACAGAGTTCTACTGTGATGACACCAGTCTTTGGTCTTGCAATCAACTTTTTTGGAAAATGCTCTCTTAATCAATTGGGATCACTTCTGAATCAGGGAGGTTCCCCCCATCCCCCACCCCAAACACTCAAAGACACACTTAGCCTCTTTTCACCTGGAAATGTGCTGCTTGCAAATCCCTGGGGAAAGGCTGTCTGCAAGTCAGCCACAGAGGAGAAATAGCATCATCCTTTTTAGATCCTGACACAGATTTCTCAGCTAGCTGAGCCCCTGCTGCGGTATAAAGGTCGACGATTACTGACATGTGGTCCAAAGAGCACGGAATTGAGTAATCCAAGTCCTGGCCTCATCTTCACTATGAGTGCATTTCTCTGATTCACTGTTTCTTCTGGGCAGGAGGGGCTGATCATACTGGTCTACCATACAAGTTTGTTATGAGAGTTATAAATAAGTTCCTAGCACACATAGACTGGCGCATAGTAGGCACTCAATAAATGGTAATTTTAAAAATTGCAATAGCAGTAAGCATGTACCTGTTTGTCTACCAAAAAGTTAGGAGGCAGTGCTAGACACATACCATTCATTGGTCAGGAATTAAATGGATATTGTGTATCTTCATCCTAGACATTCATCTTACAACTTTGTCTAATTTTGCAAGTTTATAAGTTGGATGTGCTGTAGATGAGATTTCTTTAAGACTAGGGTGTACCTGTGCATCATTTGCACATTGGAAGCCCACAGCAGGGAGGCTCATGCTGAATTGAAGGTGACACTTCAGTTCATGATGTGAGACACGCATTGTCTCGTGCACTGAGGAAGGAGACATGTACTGTCATAGCTTGAGAGTCCCCATTCAAGGCATTCTTAAAGGTGCCAGGCCTTTCCCTCCGAAGTCTTGAGGAGTCAGGTGTCTCTTTTCTTTCAGGGTTTTACAGATCCTGTGTACCGAGGAAGACGGAAGCAGTTTGCTGACATTGCCTACAACTACCGCCAGTAAGTCTGCCGTGTTTGTTGGGGGGAAGAGAGAAGAGCGCACCCGTAGCTTGTGCCCTGGCCTTCAACCACTTGAGGTTGGAAAATACAGACGTGGAGGGTCCTGCATTCTGTGTGTGTGTGTGTGTGTGTGTGTGTGCGTGCGTGTGTAAACCACACCTCCCCTCCACCCCCGATAACATGTGTTTTAAAAAATTGCCATTAGACAAAACAAAATTACCCACTGCGTTGGGGCCCTGCTCTCTCCCCAGCTTTGTTGTGTAATTATGCAGTGGTGTCTGAAGTAATTATAAAAGGCCTCAGTCCTGAATAAAACAGCCTCTGGTCTTCTCCACATTAAACAGGGAAGAAGGAAAA
>RJWJ010026824.1:0-22705 GCA_004363605.1 Indri indri
TCAGTGAAATGGAAAACAACTGGTAAACAAAATCAATAAAGCCAAAATTTGGCTCTTTGAAGGTTTAAAAATTCCTAAACCACTAGCAAGACTGATCAAGAAAGTAAAAGAGGAAATCGCAAAGCGCCCAAACTAACAATATACGGGGAAAAGGGGACTCATCACAGATCCTACAGACACTAACAGGAGAAGTAAGGAGTGCTATAAATTACTTGAGGCCAAAAGATGTACAATTTAGGTAAAATGGAAGAATTCCTTAAAAAGACAACTTACCAAACCTGAAACAATATAGGGAATTTAAATGAGCATACATCAGTTAAATGTATTGAGTTTATTTTTAAAATTCTTCCCACAAAGGAAACTTCATACCCAGATGATTTCTGTATGAATTCTACCAAACATTTTAAGAAAGTAAGATGGAATGTACTGGTCAAATATTGAAAAATTTTATAATTGTGAATGGATAAAAATGCCCTGTTCATGGAAAGACGCTAAAAGGTTGATGCTACAAACCAAAGGCCACATCTGTACTACGTATGGGAGATGTAGCTAAAATAAGAAGACATAGAAAGGTTAGAAATAAAGCATGGAGAATATCTATTCCAGGAAACAGCTTACAGAATAAAGGAAGCTGCAATAATATACATTTCTGATAATACGGAATTCAAGTGAAAGGCATTCAGCATTAAAAAAAGAAAGATTTTTCTTATGATGCCATCACCAAGAAAATTTAACAATCGTAAATCTTTATGCACTCTACCATCTCTTTGAAATAAATAAGACAGAAATTATTAAAATGTTCATATATATTGACAAACTCACAATTCTAGCTGGAAATGTTAATACATTCTCACACTGACAGATCAAGTAAGTCAGCCCGTTAAGGATTTGACTAACTCGTCAGGCTCGATAAATAGATATATTTAGAGAACATGCTTTGTTACCAGCAAAAAGAAAATACATATTCTTTTTTAAAAATTCGTAAGACGTAGTAGAAGTAGAACATGTTTATCTACGCCAGAAGAAAAATAAATTGTCAAAGCAGAAATAATTGAGGCTACAATTTCTGATAAAATCTAATGAAATTAGAAATAACAAGGACCCACCAACAATAATATCCTTGTAGAATTTAGAAATCAGACTTCTGAATTGCTCTTGTGTCAAAAGGAAATAGGAATTGAAATTATAGGCTTTTTAGAAGAGAGCAATAATGAGCAGCTATAAATCAAAGGCTGTGGGATTGGGCAAAAGCAGTAATTACTGGAATATTTACGTCCTAAATGCATTTATTAGAAAATATAAAAGATTGGCAATAAATGACAATCAAGAAAAAGTATAATAAAAGTTTAAATAAAGAAGAAAGGAAGTTTTAAAAGTTGAATCAGAAACTAATAATATAGAGAAAGAACAGAAATAATAGACCTTAACAATAAACCAAGAACTCATTCTTTGAAAAGATCAACAAAACATGCAAAGCTTCAAAAGTCTGATCTAGAGAAAAAATAAGAAAAACAACGTTAAGCACAAAAAGAAATTACTTCAAATATGAAGACTTTTAAAATTATAAGAAAATATTATGCATAATATTTTACAATTAAAAATCTAAATGAAATGGATAATTCTCTGAGAAAATTGTCAAAATTGACTCAAAAAATAGAACCAATACATATGGCAGAAATGTGAAATGTCTACTAAAACAGAACATAATCGGGAATACAAGTGGGTAGACATAAATCCTGACAGCACCACTTAATAGAGATACAACTTCAGGCAAGTTTCTTAAACTTCTCTGGGCTTCAGTTTCTCTTTGGTAATTGAGGTAGTAATAGTAACTACTGTATAGGATTATTGTGAGAATAAAGTGAAGTGTATATGTGTATGTGTATATTATATATAATACATATATCACAACAGCACTGGGCACATAAAAATACTCCATGTTGGCATGGTCATCTTCATCACCACCACTGCTATCATCATCGTCACTATCCCCATCACCAGATGGTTTTATTTAATACATTTGAGTTTTACCAAACCTTCAAGAAGAGGTCAGTAATTCAGTATTTAAACAGTTCCAGGCCTAAGAAAAAGACGAAATGATTCCAAATTCAGCCATATGAGGCTGGCATCACCATGACACCAAGAAGGAACTAGGAAGAACATAGCGTCAAAGAAAACCTATCGTAGCTCTCTTGTAAAAACCAGAGGAGAAGATGGCAAACCTAAGCCCAGCAGGCGAATCACTGTGGTCCCCTTTAGTCACAGGGATAAGGACGAGAGTCCTCCATGTCTCTGAGGTGTGGGCCGGCACACCGTCACCCCTGCAGGGATGGCTTCTTAGTCCTCGTTGTATCACAGCAGCCTAGCATGGGCCCGGCCACGAGACGAGTCAACAATCCGGGTGCACTAGGTGCATATACACCCTCCAGCAGAGTCTCATTGCTGCCATAAAACGTGAACGTCACTGGGTCAGGCGCAAGTGTTGGTTAACTCAAGTTGTTGTCGATCTTGCTGGACGTGCGTCCCCCGTAATCATCCCTAGGTGTCTGAGACAGCAAGGGGAGCGGTGCCTTCCCGCCTCAGCACAGGGATTACTCAGTGCACTGACCGCTTGCTGTGCTTCCAGTCCCACCGGGCTGCCAGCCGTGCGCTTGCAGGGGATTCCAGCTTGTGGCTTACAGGCATCTGGTTCTTCGGTTCTGTACATCGTCACATCAGGGTCCCTCTTCTTCTCAGTGCCAAGTCTTCTGTTTCCTCACTAGCTCCAGCCAACCTCCTTGGCATAAGCTTTCGTTTCGGTCTGACACCATCCGACCTCTCCCTGGATGTTCCACTTGAATTTCATTTTCAACGATTCATTGTGCTTCAGCCCTATTTATACTCCTGCAACTTTCTATCCTTGGATTAAAGGACGTTTTTAAAAGGATTTGAGTTATTTAATTATTTAAAGGACCTCTCAGAAATGCATATGATTCTTATAAATAAACTTGGAATCTGTCAGTGGCAGAATTTATAACTTAGTGGGTGTGTTTTTCACGTGATCATGGGATGCTTTTTTGCTTGTTGGCTTGCTCGAGCCTCTAAAAGCCTCACCAAACATTTAGCCGCAACTGTGTTGAACTGAATCGGTTGAATCTGGTTGGGTGGGGTTGGGGCTGGGGAGGACTCAGTGTTTCCTGGGTTGACAGGAGCAGGGCTGGGGCTTCAGGTCTTCCAGGCCATCGGGGTGAGGCTGCCGAGATGAGGGATTGTGGCCAAGTGTGGCAAGAATGTGCCAGGGACACAGGCGGGCCATTTAAAAAGGTTGTTTTTCTTTCATAAAGAACCAGTGCTTCCAGAGCAGTTTTAGTGAGTCATAACAAGTTGATCCGTCACAACTATAGACACTTTTCTAAGGACACATGTTTGGTTTGTTTGAGCTCCATTTTTACTTCTCAAAAAATTATTGAGGAGTGCAGTGTTCATTTAATTAAGTCCTAATTAATCCAAAAGTGTTACTCGTAGCTTTCCACAAACTACCTCCACACTAACCTGCTCCTTTTTGTTTTCTGGTAGAACATCCACCTTCGGGATTTCCTTTGGAGCTGCATTTCTCTTGCTTGCCTTCATCCTCTTCGTCTGCTTTGCTGGACAGCTTTTGGTAGGTACTGCAAATATGGACCGTCTCTGAAGGTGTGCTCATTTCATGAAAACTGATTTCTTGCTAAAAACTTTCTAAACCAGGGAGCTTGGTGATTCACATTTCTAGAACTACAGATCCCAGTAAAGAAACACGCACCCTTCAGGCCAGCAGCCCCACAATATAAACCAAGGCAGCTCAAGCACAGCAAAGGCACTAATTTGGAGATTGTTTGCAATGTCGGATATCACACCATAAAATCGTGTTTTTGCTTATTTATTCCTGTCAGTACTTTTTATCATCTCCTCTAAGTTGTCAGAGTATGTGCAGCAGTAAGTGTGAGCATCCTAGGAGGCTTTCAGTGTACAGGGGAATTAAAATTTAAACCTGATACATCTTTCGTATCCACTTTCAAGGTATAAAATTTTGGAATATTTGAAGAAAGAAAATGTTAACATATCTTTTTTTAGTGTTTTAATTTAAGCCAATCATTGTAGACTCCAGGGTTTAAATGCTAGTTCTAGATAAGAGAATTAAATCTAAGTTTATTCTTGAGTTAAAGCAAGTGTTGCTTGTTGGCCATGGCTCTTTGAGAGCATCCCAAGAAAGCCAACAGTGGGATAGAGGTCCCCAACGTAAGCCATGTTTCGATTTGTTCCATGGAGATGCGTTGAAACCGAGAGGCCACCTGAGCCAGGTTTCCTGAGCAGAGTTCCTGGTTATCCTTGGGAGAAGGTTCAGAGAGTTTTTTTAATCAAAATTTTAACATGACCATAATCTCTTATACAAAATAAATAAGAATAATCTTTACAACGTTCGTCAATGGATGCCATTTTATGTGCCATCTGGGGTTATATTATAGAAAATATCATGGACGTTTTCATATTTCCAAAATCATGATTTCTTCTGCCAGTTAGACTTTGACAAGCCCATTTAGATGATGTTGCCAGGAAACAGACTCAAATCTGTGGTCCACCTGTCACCTCTCGGGGTTGTACTATACCCAGTGGAAAGCTCCGATGGCTTCTGTGAAAGCACTTTTCTCATTCTGCATGGGTTTTCACTGCGCATCGGAGTCTTCACTGCAATGTCATTTTGCATTTCAAAGGACATGCTGTTACTTCAGCAACAACATAATGCCCTCTTAAAATCCTCATCTTCCCTTCAGAGGCCCTGAAAAGCAGTAGTCCTGCGGCCCTGGGCCGTCCATCGCACGCTGGTCTGATGTGTCGAAATCTTTTGGCCAACACCGGTTAAGATTCCAAAGCTCATCTCTGCTTTCAGCAATGGGCACTCTGTCTTCGGTGCCTGGCACCTTTGCAAACTTCTGTGGATTTTGTTTACTACATGATAGTTTAGATGTTTCAAACCTCATTGAAAACTCTTGCAAAACTGGAACTGTGGTTTCTGATTTACTTGAATGCATATGTAGCATCTCCAGTCTCTTGAGATTCCCTGAAGACACTGCAGGCTGTAGAGAGAAGGGGCCTTGGTGAATATCGAACCACTCTGAAAGACCCATGGGAATCCTTGGCAAAGTTCTTAAATGCCTGCTTTATAAAGAAGCCTGGTTTTCCTTGTTCCCAGAATCATCCTTTGGGTGGAAAAGCACTCGGGCTGCACCCTCTCCTTTCCTTGCCCCCATAAGGCCTCTGCAGACATTTCTCAGCACAGGAACCATCCTTCGTGGTTGCATTGGAAATCCCAGCCTGGTTCTAATTACATCAGTTTACATCATTGTGCCTAGCTAGCCGTATTTTTCATTTTCTATAACAAGGAACCCAGTCTTGGGCATTGGGGCATCATGTATTTTTAGGGTTTCAGGCTATTTTCTTTACACTGGTTTTTACAAAAGAAACATAGATCTTGGGGTAGATAAAAGGATTCCAAGAACAATTGTGCTGCCTTTGTGGGAAAGCTTCGCTCTTATGTGATGTCCCCTCTTTCAGCCTCACTGGAATCTACCTGTCATACCTCTTGGTCCCTCCTGGGCCAGCCGGGGCCCCTACAAGCTGTCAACAGCTCCCCATCCTTTCTCATTCCCAGGGCTCCCCAAGACCCTGGCACCCATATACCACATGCTAGGAAGTTCATTTTGACTCCGTGGTGTCTCAGTGAGAAAATTTCAAGGCTACAAATGAACTGGTGCCCACCCCCTCCTCACAAGAAGCCTGTATTATGCCAATGTAGCCAGGAAGGCTAACCTTGAAGACATCGGGCCTTGCTAAACTCGAATGGATAGGATCCACCAATGAGTCTCCCCCAGTGGCCAGCCATGATCCTTGGTCCGGATGTAGTCCACAAAAAATTCAAGAAGGATTTATTCTCTTTGCAATAATAGGTTCTTTTTACTGTTTAAAACATTCTGTATGGATTTTTCAACTCTCAGCATCAAACATATTAGTGCACAGCCAATCTCAGAAGGCTTAAGTGTGCTCTGTACTTTACCCTCCAAATTTGGTCAAAAAACTCTGCCTATTACAGACATTCTACAGTGGTCCTGGAGAAACATGGCCACATCCCAGCTGCCCATTCCTGGGCTTCTTAATAGCCTACAATTGTATGAGGTTTTATAATGATTTGCATTTATTTATGAATTAAATATTGAGTTTATGAAAAGTATTTAATACTCCAAACTTACTTTCTATTAACATATGGTAACCTTCTGAAAACTTAAATGACAAAGGCAATAGTGCTAATAATATCAGTACTAAATTCTCTGCAGAAAGAATTAAAATAAAATACTTTTATAAAGGAAGTTGCAAAAAAAGTAAGGTTGGCCAATATTTTTCTTCCAAGCGCTTGCCTTTGTCATCCTCTGTTGTACAAAATATGCAACACAAGTGAATCGAATTGGCCACCTTACAGCTGGGTTTGATAAAAAGGAAGAAAAACACCAAAATGGGCAAAAAAATAAGGAATTATTTTTCCTTTTGGTAGAAAAATCATACAGATATTTTTTCAGTGACACATCCTGAAAAATATGGCAGGGAATTTCTTTTTTATTATCGTTTCCATGAGAAGCCCAGCCCCGCCTCGGTGTTTCTCCGAGGCGTGCCCACTGCCTCCCTGCCCCTCAGTTCTTGCCCGTGGGAGTGGGCTCAGGTTTCCTAGAAACCTGCTCAGACACCAGTCCAAGCCCCGCCCATGATGGGCCCTCTTAACGCCCCATGGGACTTAGTTGTGCTACACGGGTTAGCCTCAATTATACAACATCTCATCTAGACCTCTAATGTTTGTCTATTGTTTCCCTTAACACATACTAAGTTTCTTAAGACAAGAATGTTCCCTAAACTTGCTCTCTATCCCCTCACCAAATCCAGCAGGGTGAGATCACATGGATCTGTTCAATAAGTAGGTGCTACTAAACACTACTGGGCTTCTTATATTGTTTTCATGGCGGTCTTTCTCCTTCCTTCACCCCTCTGGCTCTGTGCAGCACCCTCTTCATCTCACAGTTGCCGACCATTCTCTGGCAGAGTTAGATGTGCCCTAAGGGACCTTCTCCTACATCCTAGCACCAGGACAGGTTCTACGTGTGAATGAACGTGTGGCTGAGGGGAGGAGTGGGGAGCTGGCGGCAGCCTCCGGCACGCTGCATTGAAATTTCTTGCTCATATACGCCTGATCCCTTGACTTGGACATGCTGCAGGCTGTCTCCTCTGTTGGAAATGATCTTCTCAATTTCATAATCCGACTCTGAAGAGCCCATCGTTTCCCCTGCCAGCTCCCTCGTGCTGGCAGGGCTGGGTTCCCGTTTTGCATCATTACTTTTATTCTTTTAGTTGGAAAGATCTTCAGTGAGTTCGCGGCAGCCCTGTTTTGCTCATGATGGTACTTGGGGCACTTGAAACACAAGATAAATATTTAATAGCAGTCAGCTTGAAGGAATGCTGGGTTGCACCCAAGTGCAATTTCCTGGCACCACTGCTCAGAAAACGTCCTACCCCCATCCTCACCCCAACTAGACTCTTTCGGAGCTGAAACTCCTCATCCAGCTCACAGCTGCTTCCTCTGGCTCAGCACTCTGGGGGGCTCCTGGCCCCCGCATCCCCACCTGCGTCCTGGAGTCCTCCCGCGCCAGGTCTCCTCGGGCACCTCTGCCGCAGGTGCCTTCGCGAGGTGCTCGGCACCCTACATCGAATGCCACCTAACATTTCAGAACTGTGGAACTCCGGGGCTGGGTGAGAGCCCAGAGATGGCTGGCCCCGCCCCTCGTTTTGTGACTGAGGGACCCAGGACTCCAGAGGTGCCATGTTCTTAAGCAGATTTCCATTTCCAATCATGTCCAGTAGAAGTTTTCTCTCCACGAAAACATAATGCAGAAGGAGCTGCAGTCGGACCTCCTGAGGGTGGAAATGGAGGCTTTGGGGCAGCGTCAGGAGGGTGCGACTGCTGAGGCCTGCCAAGGCTTGATGTCCTTGGGTGGGAGCCTCTGGGATCAATCCAAACTGCTGATGGTGGGCAAGGTCCCCAAGAGCGGTTCTGATTCCAGCTGCGTTGCAGTTTGTAAGTGGTAAATGTCAGGTTAAAAATACCTGCTTGCTCTGCAAGACACTTAGCATCTGCTGGCTCATTGGTGCCCACAAGAGTTCTGGGAGGGAACGTCCATGCTACAGTTTAACAAAACAGAGGCTCACAGACGCCGTGAAGCTTGCCCAGTGGTGTACACCAAGCAGGCATCCCTAGAGGTGGTTCCAGCGGTGCCAGGCTGCGTGTGGAGAGCCTCTGGCAGACAGGTGCCCAGCACCAGGCAGGGTCAGACGAGGGTGGCGCTGAGCTTGCCTCGAGGTGACTGCTGAGCACCCATTGGTCAGAATCACACGGGTAAGTCCAGGTAGCCTCACACAGTAGCTCCTTCGTGTTCTCTTCTGGTCTAGTTTCCCAAGACACATGAGCCAGCTATTTGGTCCAGGTTATTTAAAACTAGGTTCTGGGCAAAGTGTAAATTCATCTTAAAAGACAGTTGATAAAATAAAAGAAAAAGCTAATTTATAATTGAATTTAGACTAAAATAGTCTAGTAAGAAAGTACCCTTAATAATACTACTTTGCAAAATGTTTTTGTACATATGAAAGTCCTTCAGAGTGTTTTCATACCTATTACTTTATTTGATAATGAAAACAATCCATATTATCTAGGTAGAAACTAAGACTAAAATAAGAGATTCAAGTTCACATTTTCATCACAATCAGCAATAAAAGAATAACAACAGTTGTCACATCGTAGTAGAAATAATAATAGCAAGTGTGCATTTACGGTCAGATTAAACCTTCTAAGCTACCTGAGTGGACTTACATCTCTGTAACAAATATGAGAGAGTAACTGTAACCAAAAATACCATGAAAAAAAGCCAAACAAACCTCCGGAACATCTTTAGAACAAGTATGCTAGATTCAGCAAATGAAAATGCCAGAAAATGTCAGAAGAAATTTTTCTTCCGATGTTGTTACCTTGTGCTTTGTACAGCAGGGATAATGTGATGCCGGACCCCCAGCCTGGCTCAGGCAGAGATGAAAGCGCAGATATAGAGGTCAGCGTGGGAAAGGAAAAGTAGGTCGCACACCAGCTAACAGAAAAGCTCTCTACCCCACAGCAGTGTTTTCCCCTCGAAGTCTATTTTCTCTAATGTCAATACAACTCTACCGTATCTTTTTGGGTTAGAATTTTCCCAGTGTTCCTTTTTCCATCTTTTTACTTTCAGCTTTTCCTTGTCACCGTATAAGTTTTAGGTGTATCTTCGGTAAACAACATCTAGCTATATGTTATTTTCCCAGATCCAGAAATCTCTCTCTTTTACTTGGCAAGTATAATACATTTATGTGTATTAGAATTACTACTACCAATCTTATTTTACTTTTTAAAAATCTACCATGTATTAATATCTTTCTTGCTTCTACTTATTTTTCCTCCTCTTCTGTCTTCTCTTGGACCCACGGAGTTAATTCCCTTTTATTCCCTCTAGTGACTTGGAAGTTGTATATTCTAGTCTGTTTTTCCAGGTATTACCTTAAAATATGTAACGTGCACATGATTAGCAAGGTTCCATAATATCTCCATCTTCTTGTTGAAAAGCAATGCCCTCAGTGCTTTAAGTCTGACCATTCCATCTTTTATGCTAATGTCGTTTAAATTCTTCTAAATTTAAACTGCTCAAATTATTCATTGTTATTATTATTCTTGTTTTAGTTTTACAATTTCTTTGCTCACTGTTTTTTCCAAATACCGTTCCTTTCTCCAGGATTTGGTTTCCATATTGCTAAAGCACTTCCTGTTATAATTCTCTCCCTGAGAGCTTGTGAATAATATACCCACTCAGTTTGGGTATTTCAAAAAGTCTTTATTTTTTACTCATCGTATAATAATAATTTATATTTCTTCTAACATTTTAAAAACATGATTTCATAATTTTCTGGCTTCTGTTGTGTTGAGGAGAGGTCTACTGTCTGCCTGGTTGTCGTCCCTTGGCCCCCGGTCTTTGTGGGTTTTTTGTAGGGTTTGCTCGCTGTCTTTGTGGGCAGTAGACGCTGTGTGTTGACGTGTAGGTTGACTTTCATTTTCCCTGTTTGGGACTCAGTGTGTCTCCAACCACAGACCGCACATCCTGCTCCAGTCCACAGTGCCATTGCCTGATGTCTCCTTGTATTTTCGTCTCTTCTCTGATCTTTCTTTTCCATTTTTCTCAAACTTCTATTAGGGGTATGTCAGATCTCTTCATTGCATCTCCCGTGTCTCAATGTTGCTTTCACATCTTTCGTCTCTTCACCCCTCTGTGCTGTTTTATGGGTCATTTCCTGAGATCTACCTGACTGTTGTTAGCCGTTCAGAGACAGTTCATGTACTCCCTCTATGGCCACTGAGTTTTTAATTTCAATATCTGCATTTTCATCTTTAGCCCATATGACTTATTTTAAAAATATTCCTATCATTTTATCTTAACAACCTGCTCGTTCACTGTGGATTCTAATCCTTCTTTTGTTACTTTAATCTTATTTTATAGACCATTTCAGATCGGTGTAATATCTGAAGATCTTGCTGTGCTCATTCTACTACTGTTATCTGTGTTGACTCTTCCTCATCTAGTCCACTGCCTTATGTAGTTTGTAATTTGTTTTTATTGGGAGGTCATGTTCAGTAGGAACTGCCCCGACCTCAACTGGGACGTCCCTGCACTCTGGGGTATCACTTGTAAGTACAACTTACAAGCGATGTCGTTCTTGCTTCTGCCAGAGCCTCCAGGACTTTCTCTGGTTTTTGACCTGATTGGGATTCTCACTTTGAGATTCTCATTATGAGTCAAAATAATGTAATTTCAAACCCACACCCTTATTTAGAATTTAAATTTATCATTAGAAACATATTGATACTTCCTTGAACTAGCAAGTAGAGTTCTGCCAGATTTCTCCACACAAAAGGAAGGACTTTTTGAGGCTCCGGGTTTTATTCTGGGGCCACAGTCCTGGCTGCCCACCTTTTGCAAGCCCAAGGCAGCACCTTCTTTCCCCTGTGGGCATTAAAAGCTCACCCCCTAGGTGCCATAGCCTGTGTCCTGTTCCAGGGCATCCTGGACTAACCCCAAAGCCTCAGCCCCTTTAACACTGAGTTCCCTCTTTGCTTCTGTCCCCTGATAATTCCTTTTGGATCCATCATTAAGATAGTGCATACATCCAGCAAGCATTTGTTGAGTTCCTACTATTAGACACACAGTATGCTGGCCTCTGAAAACACAAAGATAGCGAGATGTGGTCACCATCCTCAATCAGCTCTGCATGTGGCCAAAGACAAATATGTCAGCAAAGACAACACAGCATGGACAGTGCTGTAAGCTCCACGCAGTAGAGCGATGATCAAGGAATGTGGCTCACCCAGGGCTTGAGGAAGAAACAGGTTGATTTTGTGGAATATGATTGATGAGAATAAAAAAAAAATATTCCTGTGGGAAATTCAAGGACAATTAGACAATCAAAGTACACATGACAGTCTTTGTGACATTAAACGTTACAAGTAATTATTGCTCCAGCTTGTTCCTGCCCTTCAGAATGACAATCCTTGGCCAATTAAAATGCCAGAGTAGCTGTTCCTTTAGGCAAGTACGCAAAAACACATGTTCATGTGACAAACTTAACCACCATGTTTTCCAGGCAAGACTTTAACATGGGCTTTGTTTTTGTCATAATAAAAGTCTGCCACTCGGCCATGCTGGTTATTTATAACTTTTCTGAATGTTTTTTTCATTCTATTAAACTTCACTTAATATTAACTTCTACTTCTTTTCAGGTATCTCATATTATTTTTAAAATGGACACTAATGGAACTGTACATGCAGTCTACTTTCATGATTATTCACTTAAATTATGAAGAATTAATTTTAGATTGAGAGACGACCAGTTGTTCCCATTGCGAGTGGTTCACGATAAGGAAGAAAAGAAGGAACCAAAGGGGAGTTGGGGAGGGGGGCAGGGTGACAGACAGGCTAACTTGTGGTGGATTTTTTTTCCTTGTTTTTTTTAATCCAAATAAAATGCATGAACATTTTGCTCTTATGTGGAGAAGCCGCATGTACTGGATTAAGGACGTTGGCATTCATCTTGTGCTTTTTCTACCACACCCCACTGCTCATTATCCCACCACCAGTCTGGGATAGGGTTTTCCTATAAATCTGTATTTCTTCTTCTTTTACATCTTCCGCTACTTTTAGTACCAATCCCATGTTTGTTGTGGATGGATGCGGTATTCACAGACGAGCATTTCTAGAAGGTGCACGGTGAGCTCACTGTAAGAGCCAATCGTAGGACACATGGATTGATCACAGGACACAGGGACTGACACCGATGATCAAGAAAGGAAGGACACAAATTTGGCTGAAACGGGGCCAGAACTTAAACCAAAGATCAAAGTGAGTGACTCAGCTGCACTGGGCTCACAGCAGGCGTTTTCTCATTTTCGGTCGAATAGCATCTTCTGAATAACAGCGAAAATATTCTTGAGATGTTATCATTTGTAATGTTTAATTAGGATGGTCTGAGTTTTGGTAAGCATTTTTCTACCAGGGCCTTTATTTTAATACTTAACCAAAAACAGAATAAACTGCAGCAAATGAGCATATCAAGGGCCCGGGTGTGATTTTTACACAGGGCTGCAGATTGAATCAACGTTCTTTTTTTTTTTTCTTAATGAGGTTCCTTCCATTTCAAGATCTTAGTCTTTTTTCTCCTCTTATTGCCATCGTTGGTTTCGTCTATTCGCTCCAACAACTTTATCTCCCTCCTCCTCTCTCCTCATTGTCATTAGGACTGTCACATCCCTGTCATCTTCTACTCCCTTGTCCTTGCCACCAGCGAGGTTTGCGGATTTTTATACTTCAGAACCTGCAGTTGGTGACTGAGAGGGGGAGATAGCTTCCTGCCTCCCCGACCTTGAGAATGACGAACATTTGGCGTAGGGTTAAGAATGATCGCACGGGGGGACTTTACAGTGTGCACGGGAGCTGTACGGGAAAGGAACCGACCAACTGCATCCAGGTCTGTTGTCCTGACCCCAGTGTGCCAGACCTCACACATCTGGTGAGCAGCTCCGGGCACCGCTGATTTGTCACTTTGTCCAGCACGTCACAGGAGCAGAAAGGGAATTCCTGCACGTCTGCCCACATCTGTTCACATCTGTTTCAGTAAATGACTGAATATAATATACTCCTGTTAGATACCATATTTGGCAAGATGATCACCCTGTATTCTTCTACAAATTCGACCAGAGTAACTCGTTTTAATTTTATAATTCCAAAAATATGTGTGTAATAACTAGATCGTATTTTACCTCATTGACCACGATATGAAATCTGAGCTAGATTTTTAGTTTTCTCCTGAAGTGATAAACTTTTTTATTTTCTGCTCTTAACATTTTCCAGATCATATCTGTAGACAATTTCTGTGTATAGAAATTATCACAGTTTCACACACACAAAAGCATTGATTTTAATAATTTTCTCTTAAAGGAAGACATTAGTCCTAGTCAATCAGGAAGCACATGCATAAATATTGTCTTAATTTGCGAGAATCAAACCCAGTGCCTTCATTTAATGGAATCTGAGCTAGATGAGATATTTCATTTAAATCCTGTCGGTTTACATTATTACAGCTTCTCCTGCAGAATGCAAGTCTGATTGCGTTCTGTGATATTAATATTATTAGAAGTGGCATGCATTAAACAATCGTAGTAAATATTTGCAGGTGAATGCTCTCTGGCTAAATGACCTGCTAAGATATTGCGTGTTCAGACCATTAAGGCGCATCTGACTGGATGACAGATTTAACGCCGCCAACCCCTATCCAAACGCAGTCTTGCGCGGAAGCCTGAAGTGCAGATCTGGCTTCCGCGTTGCTAGTGGGAAGACGCGCTGCAGAGCTGGGCCTAGTGCGCCCCCTGCCGCCAGCCAGCGATTCTGCTCCTGGCAGCCCCTGCAGCCTGGGACACACGGGCTGGGGCTCCAGGACAGGTGCTCAGGGAAGTCAGGGAAGGGCCCAGGAAAATCAGCCCAAGGAGTGAGCCAGAAACCTTGCCCTGCGTGTACCTACATGGGCCACGTGTGCTGTAGGAAGACAGTTCTTTGTCTTTTCATATCAGGAACTGGAAGGAAAAAAAGACCATAGTGGAAAGAGGAGAAAGGAGGGGATTTTATTGTTGTTTATGTAGATATAAAGCAAATCGATTTTTAGTCATTAAAATGTTTCTGAAAACTATTATGTTTTCTTCTTGAAATAACAAGAAGCTCCAATATTTATAAGTCCTGTTCCAAGCACTTTATCTAGCTCCTCTAAACCGCTGGAAAGATGAAGGAGGCAAGTGCTATCATTATCCCCATTTCAGATGAAGAAATCGAGACCAGAGAGGACAATTAACTCGCAGAAAGTCTCACAGCACTGGGGGTTTGAACCCCGGCCACCAGCTGGTTCTTTACCTCTGACCTCCTGTCATCCTGTATTGTAGAATCTCACTTAATTGTACCGACATTTAACATACGGCAGTGCTTACGGCAACAGTATTTTTAGGAAAGATGCAAAAAGAAAATGTGAAAGAGGCAGAGAAATAAAAGTGCCATTTATTAGTGCTACTCCGCAGTATTCTTTGAGTTGTACTGATGTCACACCAGGTTCACCATTGATTAACTTAGTGGTGCAAGTCAAAGAGTATAATTTATTTATTCCTTCTTCTGAATTTTTTGAAATCATCATTTTTAATGTTTCCGAGACACATAGCCTTGGACCATAATCTCTGTAGCATGAAGGTTAGGATGTCGATCCCCGGAGGACTCTTATGTCCTCCTCGTGACATCCAATAGCGTAGTTACCCGTGGCAGCACCTACACAGGCAGAGTTGGTGTCACCCACACCTCAGTGGAGGTCTCTGTGCTGCTGCCCTCTGGCCTGGAGGCCGGGGAGAACCGCAAGGGCGCCTCCCTGGAGTGGCAGCCCTCGGGCTGGGTGGGCCCGGCCGCTGAGGCCCCGCAGAGCAGTGTCTGGCCCAGGGCACGTGGGGAGAGAGCACCGGCCACTGTTCCCCAAAGCCCTCGATTCCGTCTCGTGTGGAGAGAGCTTCACCAACGCCCGTATTTGTAGCAGCGGCTCTCTCAACAGCCAAGAGGTGAAGCAACTCAGTGTCCGTCGACAGATGGATGGATAAAAATGTGGTCAGTAGATACGATGGAATTGTATTCAGCCTTTAAACAGAAGGCAATCCTGCCGTAATGCTGATGGAACTCGACATCATGCTGAGAGAGGTGAGGCAGTCACAAAAGGATAACTAATGCATGATTCCGCTCGCAGGATGTGTTTAGAGCCGTCAAAGCTAAGGGAACAGGGAGTAAAATGGTGGCTGCCAGGGCCTGGAGGAGGGAGAGATGGGGAGTTGTTCAATGGCGCAAGGTTTCAGTTTGGCGAGATTGAAATTCCAGAGATGTTTACCACAATGCGAATATAGTTGTCACTACTGAACTGTACACTTGAAATGGTTTAGAGGGTAAACTTTATATTACGTGTTTCTCAACACTATTAAAATTTGTTTGGAAATTTCTTTTTAAAAAGAGCTTCTCCATGTGGGAGAAGGCCCCACGAGGGGGGCTGAGGTGAAGCCATCACCCCTCATGCCCTAGATCTCTGGATGTGGTCCTCGTAGGTACGGGCCTCAGACTGAATCTGTAGTCTGGGCTGTATTCTCATGACCAAATAATGCAGCAGTGGAAGCGGTGGAAGACAGGTTGATGTGTTTTCTACATAAATCAGCTGAATTGATGATAGCTTTCATCGTAGCTGTGATCAGAAACCCAACATCTCCCTCAGGCTGATTTAATTAACTAACATTTTTCCATTGCCAAAAGAATCACTTAAAAACGTAACTTCAGGTCTATGTTAAAAGACGTCCGAGCACCTCATACCTCTGTCACAGAAATTGAATTTGTTCTCAATATGTAGGAATAATGCCAACATAATTTTAATAAGGTTCGTGACTTGGTATGGGTCCCCAGGGGAGGACAGAATTCATTTGTTTAGTCTATGAACAGCATTGGTGCTTCTTGTGGTTTTAAACATCGTCCTTAAGAAACTGAAGAGAATACATAAAATAACAATGCCTTTCTTTTTCTTTCTCTCTCCTCTAGCAATGCAGCAAAAAAGCCTCTCCCCCTCTCATGTGGCTTTTGAAGTCCTCGAGCATCATCGCCAACCGTCCCTGGCCGCGGATCTTTCTCACAGTCGTCACCACGGCCATCATCTTAACCATGGCCGTGTTCAACATGGTAAGCCCCGGGCTGAGTCAGTGCTCCCATGGCCTGTCTTGCTGGAATTCTGGAAACTTGCCCATAGCTCCTTTGCTACACCAAATGCTGCCTGTCGAATTCAGCATCTGATGGCTACAAGCAGTAGTTCCTCTAAGGAAAAGGGTGCTTTCTGGAAGCCACCTTGAGAGGGTGGCTCCTTGGAGCAGTTTCCCACTTCCTTGCTTGTAGTGGCTACAGATGTGATGTGGGCTGTCTGCAGGGAAGTCACGAGGGATACTGGAACCCTCAAACTAAGGAGCATGCCGGGAGTGAAGTGTCCTGCCCTGCAGTTGAAAAAGCCTGGTTGCAAACCCCAGCTCCCCAGCTGGCCGGCTGTGCAACTTGGGAGATGTTTTCGTTAAACTTCCTCAGGCTCCATTTTCACTTTCTCGAAAGTGAGAGCCAAGAGTTCTCTGCCACGGTGCTTCCAAGGATAAAAGGAGCCAATGTTCCCACCACACTTAGGACAGTCCAGGGCATTTTGTAAATACCGAACCAATGGCCACTCTTACTATATCAATATCATTACTGTTATGTCCCCTGAAACACACACTGGGGTCAGCAGTGCACTTTGAGACACGTCCTTATTAGTATTCTCACATCACCATCGTCATCGTCGTCACCCCTAAGGTGCTATGACACTTCATGTGTTGGAAACCTCACTAGCTACTGGAAACACAGAGGATTACGAGATGTAGCCCTTGCCTTCCAGAAGTGTAAAATCAGGCCATGGTGCCAGACCATATATCCTTTAATAATAATACCATAGTTTTCATAAAGTAGAAGACATTCGTTCAGCAAAAATAAATATTCACGGAACACAAAGCTGTGCCTGGTACGTGGCTGGATGCTCGGAGCCCAAAGGCAGTTCTCTGCTTTCCAGGAGTCCCAGCGGTGTGTAGGTGACAGACAGCTGGTGCACCCCTATCAAGTCAGCCCGGGACAGGCTACAGGCAGCCACAGCAGCCTGTAGAGAAGTCACGAGGGGCGGGGAGCAGGGCCTGAAAGGTAGGGAGGAGGAATTGGCCAGATGGACCCAGAGGCAGCCAGGGGGCAATGGGAGGTGGATGGAAGGTGAGAAGGAGGGACAACACTTAGATCTGGGACGAGAGCAGAAATTTGCATTACAAAGTAGTGAAAAATCGGCTAACAAAGTGGATATTTCTGGTAAGGGCTTGATTCAGACTGAACAGCTGGAAAATGTACCATGTCTGGACAGCAAGTAATTCCCTGGAGAGCTGCTGAGCTCCGGAAAGACTTTCAAACCCAGGCTCAAGAGGAGACCTGCATCAGTCAGCCCGAGGCACCTGCTCAGGAGGGGCCGGACTGGCCTGCCAGGGCGTCTGGCATGACGCACGGCGTGCGCGGGGTGTCCTTGCTGTGATCCCACAGCTGCTGTGGGGTGGGGGCGGCCTCAGGGTGAAGAACACAAGACGAGAGACTTAAGATAGGGACAAGAGGAACTGTCCTGAAAAAACCATTCTGCAGACACATCACTAGCCACGAGAATGCCTCGCTTCTCTGCACAGGCAGTGTGTGGATACGACAAGGTTGTGAAGATGTCACAGGGGAAGCTGCACAGAGAGGCAGGCAAGGGGCAGTGCCGGAGACTGCAGAAACACGAGCAGGTTTCCTAAGATGGGCTCCTCGGGCTCGGCTTTGTAGCCTGCATTTGTGCATTATTTCTGCCGCTCCAAGACCCGGCTCTCCAGAGAGCACACTGCCAAGTTCAGGGCAGAGTTTGGTAGGTGAAGGCTGCAGGAGACGCTGGGTCAGAAGCCAGCAACGTTGCAGCAGGGCGGAGGAAGGACAGCCGGGTGCGCGGGCTACGGTTCTGAGACACTCTGACAGCCACACAGGGGTGTTTGTTCAGCCACCCGGAAAGGGGGTGACTGACATGCCGCCCTTATAATTAAGCCGCCTCATCCCTCAAGGCTGTGCTCACCTGTGAGTGCACAGAGCAAATCAAGCACAGTTCCTGGGAGTTGACCTTCTTTGGCCAGTAGCAGCAGGCACAAGTTAGGGGACAAGATGTTTCACATGACATACACACATTTAAGAATGAGGTCTTTTTTCTTTCTTTTTTAACTGTATTAATTTAAGATGTAGAACATGATGTTTTAATATATATATATACACACACACATATGTATATACTTATATATATCTATATATACACACGCACACAGTGAAATGAGTACTATAGGTAAGCAATTTAACACATCCCATCACCTTCCATAGTTATCTCTTGTGTGTGTGTGTGTGTGTGTGTGTGTGTGTGTGACAAGAGCACCTAAAATCTATTCTCTTAGCAAATTGTCAGTATACGACACAATGTTATTAACTGTTGTCTTCCTGCCGTACATTAGATCTTCAGATTGTTCGTCCTACATGACTGCAACTTTGTACCCGTTGACCTACATCTCCCCATTTCCCCACCTTCTCGCCCCTAGTAACCACCATTCTACTCTCTGTTTCCATGAATTTAGCTTTTTTAGATCCCACATATAAGTGAGATCATGCAGTATTTGTCTTTCTGTGTTTGCTTATTTCACATGGCATAATGTCTTCCAGTTCCATCCATGCTATTGCAAATGATAGGATTGCCTTCTTTTTAAAGGCTGAATAATATGGGTGTGTATATATGTGTATACATATATGTGTAAACCATATATATATATGTGTGTGTGTGTATGTGTCTACATGTATACACTCATACATATATATATACACAGACACACACACCATAATTTCTTTATCCATTCATCCATCAATAGACACTTAAGTTGTTTCCATATCTTGGCTGTTGTAAATAATACTTCAATGAGCATGGGAATGCAGGTATCTCTTTGAGGAAATCTTTGCTTTTTTTCACATGCCCTAGGAAAGTATTCTCCATTCATTAGTTATTAAATGAAAAAATGAGTGAATGAATAGGTAGGCACACAAGTCTTTAAAAAAAATAAACCATTTCTTTTTGTAAAATCCAGTTTGACCTTATAAAACCTGGGGTTATCACCCGATTTTTTAAGACAACATAAACAGGAAACAAATCTGATTTTGAAAGGTAAGTGTATACTGAATAGCATAATGAGTAATGATTGACAGGCCATTCAGTCACTGTCTATAAATATTTGACAAGGTGCACGTTTAAGAGTAGAATATTTAAAACAGTAGCTATGATCCTTTAGAGAGAAGACAGCTGTCTTCAGTATGAGAAATACATCTTCCAGTGTTGCTTTTCTTCTTTGCAAAGAAAGTTCATTGTCAAGAGAGGTAGAGAAGTCTATAGAACACACATTAAAAGTACTATGGACGATTTTTGAGAAAGAAATAAAATAAGGTTTTGCTCCCTGTACAGAGCTACCTTCTGCAGCAGTGGAAGCAAGGAATGATATAAATTATATTTTTTCTTTCCTTTCCATCTGTGCAGAGGGAGGGGAAACCAGAACTGCTCAGGCGGTTCCTTTCTCTACCAGTGCAGGGGAAATGCCATTTTTGTTAATACCTGGTGCCATGATATTAGTGGTTGTTTTCCATGCAGGTGCTTCTCTCGTATCTATGTCTAAGAAAAATCATAAAACAGCATGAAAGCTGACACTGGCGATAGAGAGGAAATAATATTACCTAGCTGTAGAGCTTTCTTATAATTCCTTATTTATCACAGAAGAGGAAGCACTTGTCCATGGGACTCCGCCGCTCATCATGCTTGAGGATTTACAGAGACAAGCCCTCCAGCTCCTCTGAGCCCCCTGCCTCCTGAGCTATGACTGTGTGAGGCAGACACCGCATCCTTGTCCAGTACCGCACTAGAGGTGCTGATGGCTGAGGTGGGTCAGGCAGGTTAGGAGTGAGCACCTGTAGGGGGAAGTGGGCTCGCCTCTCCCTCACTTGCAGTCAGGGAAGGCAACACCTTCTGCTGTGGATGCAGCTAATACTCAGTCTTCACCGACATGCTGTTAGATGCTCCCAGTATTGTTTCTGTGTCTTTTTACCTATTTCGAACTCACTAGAGACTACTATGAGCAACTATATGCTAATAAATTGAAAAACCTAGAAGAAATGGACAAATTCCTAGGCACATACAACCTACCAAGATTGAACTGGGAAGAGATTCAAAACCTGAATAGACATAAAAACAAGTAAAAAGATAGAAGCAGTAATAGAGTCTCCCATCATAGAAAAGCCCAGTACCTGATGGCTTTACTGCTAAATTCTAGCAAACGTTCAAATAATAATTAATACCAGTCCTACTCAAACTATTCCAAAAAATGGAGGAGGGAGGAATACTTCTAAATTCATTCTGTGAGGCAGATATCACCATGATATCAAAACCAGGCAAAGATGTGCACACACACACCACAAAACTACAGGTCAGTATCTCTGATGAACACAGAAGCAAAAATCCTCAGCAAAATACTAGCAATCCAAATTCAGCAACACATTAAAAAGATTATTCATCATGACAGTGGGATTGATACCAGGGATGCAAGGATGGTTCAAAATACATAAATCATTCAATGTGATACATCATATCCACAGAATGAAGGACAAAAACCATCCAATCATTTCAAATGATGCTGAAAAAGCATTCAGTAAAATTCAATGTCCCTTCATGGTAAAAACTCAAAAAACTGATGATAGAAAAAACATACCTCAATATGATAAAAGCCATATATAACACGCCCACAGCTAATATCACACTGAATAAGAAAAACTTGAAGCCTTTTCTCTAAGATGTGGAACAAAACACGGATGCTCACTTTCACCATGTTATTCAACATAGTACTGGAAGTTCTATGGATTGTTCTAGCTAGAGCAATGAGACAAGAGAAAGAAATAAAGGGCATCCAAATTGGAGAGGAAGAAGTCAAATTATCCTTCTTTGCAGACAAATATCATCTTATATTTAAAGAAACCTAAAGACTCCACCAAAAAACTATTAGAACTTATAAACAAATTCAGTAAGGTTGCAGGATACAAAATCAACAAAAAAAAATCAGTAGCATTTCTCTATGCCAACAGTGAACAATCTGAAAAATAAACCAAGAAAGTAATTCCATTTATCATAGCTAAAAATAATTAAGAATAAACTTACCCAAAGAAGTAAAAGATCTTACAATGAAAACTATAAAACATTGATGATATTCCATGTTAATGGTTTGTGAGAATCAATATTGGTAAAATGTCCATATCATTTAAAGCAACCTACAAATTCAATGTAATCCCTATCAAAATACCAATGACTTTTTTCATAGAAATAGGAAAAAAATCCTAAAATTTATATGGAACCACAAAAGACCCAGAATAGCCAAAGCCATCCTGAGCAAAAAGAACAAAATGGGAGGAATCACATTACCTGACCTCAAATTATATAGAGCTATAGTAACCAAAACAGCATGGTACTGGCATAAAAACAGATACATAGAACAAGGAAACAGAATAGAGAACCCATAAATAAATCTACACATCTATAGTGAACTCATTTTCAACAAAGTTGCCAAGCGCATACATTGGGGAAAGGACAGTCTTTTCAATAAACGGTGCTAGGAAATCTGGATGTCCATATGCAGAAGAGTTAAACTAGACCCTTTTATCACTCCATATACAAAACTCAAATCAAAATGGGTTAAAGACATAAATCTAAAACCTAAAACTATGAAACTATTAAAAGAAAACTTTAGGTAAATGCTCCAGGACCTTGGTCTAGGCAAAGATTTCTTGAGTAATACCTGAAAAGTACAGGCAACCAAAGCAAAAATGGACAATTAGAGTCACAAGCTAAAAAGCTTCTGCACAGCAAAGAAAACAATCAACAAAGTAAAGAGACAACCCACAGAATAGGAGAACGTATTTGCAACTACCCATCTGACAAGGGGTTAATAACTAGAATAAATAAGGAGCTCCAACAACTCAATAGGAAAAAATAAAATAATCAGATTAAAAATGGGTAAAGGCTCTGAACAGACATTTCTCAAAAGAAGATGTACAAATGGCCAACAGGTATATGACAAAATGCTCAACTTCATTAGTCGTCAAAGAAATGCAAATCAAAACCACCGTGAGATGTCATCTCACCCCAGTTAAAATGGGTTTTATCCAAAAGACAGGCAGTAAGGACTGCTGGAGAGAATGGGAGAAAGGAAAACCCTCTAATTTACATTGGTGGGAATATAAATTAGCCACTGTAGAGAATAGTATGGAGGTTCCTCAAAAAACTAAAAATAGAACCATCATATGGTCCAGCAATCCCACTACTGAGTATATATCCAAAAGAA